>CM076580.1:663139737-663402440 GCA_034641835.2 Pinus albicaulis | reverse complement strand
GCTTCAACAACCTATTCTCCCGTCAGAGTACCACTTTGGAGAACCAGTTGAGTTCAATTGGCCTCTTTCAAATGCTTGGTTTGGATCTGGGGTCAGGGATAATTTCCCCCCTCTTACATCGGGATCACCATTTTTAGCTGTTATCATACCTCCTAGTCCCCGTAGTATTTTGCAAGATCTCACAGTGGATTCAAACATGGACTCGTCTGGTCCTATTGGCAGTGAGGGGATTCCTGATTCTGATGAAGAATACCAACTTTTTCTAGAAAGCATCCCTCAAGATTTCGCTCAATCTTCACCATCAGTGTCACTTCCAACCAGATATAGATCTTTGGGTCAGATTATGGCCGATATTTCCTCCATGGTAGCATTAACTCCATCAAGGGGTCTGGTCCTTCCATCATTAGGGATGTCTCCAACGACACCTGTCTCGTCGACACCTTTTGTTACATCTTCCCTAACTAGAACTACTATCTGTGTGGCTGCGTTGGCACCAGTTGTCACCACTCAGCCATCAGGGGCTTCGCCTTCAATAAAGACTTCAATTTCCATGGCAACCCCCAACAGTCTGTCCTTTGAGGAGCATCAGCTGGCTACTCAGCAGCAGAGCTCCCAGACTTACCATTCCCCTTAGGATTCTGGTGAGCCTTATATTTCTCATTATGATGTAGTTGGTAACCCCATTTATACACTTCTGTTTAATTATGATGAGTACAACAACCCTATCTATTTGCCTGCTTCGGAAGCTTATCAGTTCCTTTTTGGTTTTAGACCTACCTTTCCTGTCCAACCTTCTAACCAACAAGGGCAACCCTTTTAGGGACAACCTTTGGTTAAGCAAGGTTATTCTTATGACCCACAAGGACAACCCTTTCAGGGACAACCTTCAGTGCAACAAGGGTTTGCGTATGACCCATAAGGACAACCCTTTCAGGGACAACCTTCGGTCCAACAAGGATTGTTTTACGGTCTGTAAGGACGTTTGTACAATCTGCAAGGCCAACCTTTACAAGGTCAGCCTGTGATCCAACCTGGGTAACCTCAAGGATGTGCTGGGCAACTAATATATCAACCAGGGCCTTCATACAGTCTTGGGGGTAGAGTTATTCATCTCAAGGGAAACCTTTCATGCAACCGCAATAGCCATATCTTCCAATTGGTCCAAATGTTGCGCAGCCTGGACCATATTATGGTCCTGCTCCAGGTCAACCTAGTCATCAGGCACAGCCTGGTCCATCGCAGCCATCGGGCTAACCTGCTCCATAGGGGCAACCTAGTGCCCCTCATCAGTTAGGTCAACCTACTCAGTAGGGACGACCTACAGAGATAGTTCACCCTGCTAAGCCACCGCTCTACTCTACACCACAGTCGGGTCAACTAGTGCGTCTGACTTATCCAGCTTAGTAGGGCCCTACTTATCAGCATCCCGTTCGACCCCAAGGCACTTATCACCCTCGAGGTCAATACCGACCAGTTTACAATGCACCTAAAGGTTCTGCTTATTACCCTCAGCCACCATGCTCTACTTACATTCCACAACAAAATCTTTATGCTACTCAATCAGGACCTACATATACTCAGAATCAGTATTCTATTCCTCAACCTCCGTATCCTAGTCCTCAACCACTGTATCAGCCGAATTATTTGGCTTATACCCCTTATGGTCTGAATCCTTCAGGAAAAAACCAATGGGGGCAGAGTTACACTCTACGAGGATGAAATGTGGGTACTGGTCCTTATCGAGGACATGCTATGCCTTTTAACCCTCAATTACCCTTTCTTGCCATGTTGGAGTTACTGGATGTGTCCAAATTAATGAATGATCTAATTCTTCATAATCCATATTGGCCTCCGGTTCCAACCAAGGTTCCTGGTGATTGCCCCAAGTTTGAGGGCAAGGATGGAGAAGACCCCCAAGCCCATGTCATGACATACCATTTATGGTGTTCTTCGAATTCTTGGGTGGATGACTCTATTCGACTCCGTATTTTCCAGTGAACTGTCACTGCAGCTGAAGCTAAGTGGTACATCGAGCTATCTCGTGGTATCTTTCAAGCTTTCAACTCTCTTTCTATGGCATTCCTTACTCATTTCCAGTTACCAGTTCGTTATGAAGCTGGGGCGCATCTCCTAACATCCTTGAAACAGGATCAGGCTACCCATATCTCATACCACATTCATGAATGGAGACGTTGTCATTGTCTAATCAAATTTGAAATCCTTGATCAGCTTCTTACCCATTGGTTCACCACCTCTTTTGTCAATCAGATTGTAAAAGATATATCCATGGGGGCATGTGTTACCGATGAATAGGCCATTACTCGTGCTCAGTACCTTGATTTAGTGTACAGTTAATCAGGAATTCTGTATGATATCTTGACTGATGCCCCATGACCTAGGACTTCTAAAGCGTCAGCCACCCCGTCCATTGACGACGTTATTGGTTCTATGTCTCAGACTTCACGTAAGTATTCCAACACTAGGAAGCAAAAATCAAATTCTTCCAATGATTCTGCTCCTCAGCCTACCCCAGGTTCAGGAAAAATATTGGAGGTCAACGCCGTTTAGGCCAATCCTATAGACAAGACATCCAAGGGGAAAATGAAGGGCAAAGGCAAGGCCAAAGCCAATTCCCAAAAATTAGAGTCATCTAAACCTCGTGCTAATGATGGTTCACAGCGTAAGATGAATTATCCCCATCTGATTTGTGATGATGAACACTACACTAAGGATTGTCCTAAACGAGCTAAAGTTAGTAAATTGCTCAAAGGAACTAAGGGAACTTCGGTTGTCCTCAAATAAACTTTTACGTCTTAGCAAACATAGATGGTCGATCAACCTGCACCATCTGCACCGTTTGGCTCTCAAGTGTTTATGGTGAATGGTTTTGCACCCGTTTCCATTGCTACTCGATCGAAATATTATGATGGATCACGTCACGCAGCTAGGAAAGAGATCGCTGATGGTCCTCCCCCCCCCACCTGCCTCTGGTCCTCTTGACATTGAAAGGCTCAGTGCTGAGCCCATTGTACGGCCACCTTCTAAAGGTGTTCTCTGAAAATATTCTTATAATCCTAACGCCCGTGCTGCTCAGCATTATAGTATTGTTGAGGATTTAGTGTAGGCACCATCTACGATGTCTCTGTTGGAAGTGCTTTAGAGTTGTCCATCTCAACGGAAAGCGCTATTATATGCAATCAGCGGAATTGATCCCGCTGATTCTAGCCTTCTCTCTTTCGATTTAGAGAATTTTGTCCCCTGACTTCTGCACTAGATTGCGCTTGTCATACAAGTCAGCATTAATAGTCTCAACATCCATAGAGCCATTGTGGACGAAGGTGCATCCACTTGTGTCATGTCATCTGCTTGCTGAAAGGCTATTGGCTCTCCATCCCTAACTTTATCGCCTAATGCCCTTGAGGCATTTGATAGAAGGGAATCAAAACCCTTGGGTGTTATCACCAGCCTGTCGATCACGTTACAATGAAAGATGGTCAATGTCGAAGTAGAAGTAGTTGAGGCTAAACTCAATTGCAATCTTCTACTCGGTCGCAGTTGGACTCACGCTATGGTATGAGTTTTTTCCACCCTCTTTTGTCTTCTAAAGTTTCCACATGAGGGAAAAATCATTACTATCGATTAGTTTTCGTTCTTTACCTCGTCTTCTTAGAACAATGTTCCATACGTGGATCAAATTCCTTCTCCCCTCGACAGCATAGGGGCAGGTCTTTTCAAAGACATTTCCCTTATGGTTATCTTTCCCCTTCCACCACCAAATACCGTTCAAGTTAATATGATGTCTCGATCAGATGACCCATGGATCATCCCTTTACTTGAATAGGTTGATTCATTTGGGGATTTGATGCTGGTTACTCCAATTGAAATCAATTATTGCGATCTTGTAGCTACATCAGATTCTTCCCCTTCTAAAGATTCTCCTTTGAGCATGTCTCTCGACATTTATTCTCAATCCCGCTGGCTCAACGATTCAGATTTGCCTGATCCTTTGAAAGAAGTGTTTCCATCCGATGATTCCATTGTGGAAATCATGTCTCTCGAGGACCTACCGTGGAGCGATGGGCATCATCGTTCCTTGTTTATGCCTGGCCTCGAGGCCATGTCTAAATTTCTTGAGTGTTTTGCATCTCAAGTTCCTTCTCTGCCACTTCAAACACCTATATTGACTCACAAAGTCTTCACTGAAGGTATATTGAGTAACATCACCCAGATGATGCCTATCGACATTTTCGTGAAACTAGGAGTTGTCGATAACATCCATGTCGGAGTCACTTGTTCTTCCGATGAAGTCCAAGTGTACACTAGCCTCTTTCACGAATTCCATGATGTTTTGACCTGGTCTTATGAAGAGATGCCTAGAATCGATCCCAACATTGTGGTGCATGAGATTCCCACCTACCCCAGTGCGAAGCCTATTCACCAACGTCTTCATCTAGTGCATCCTCGGAAAGCCGCCGCCATAAAAGATGAAGTTAAAAAACTTCTTAAAGCGGGTTTCATCTATCCTAACCCTCTGATAGAGTGGGTTTCTAACATTTTTCTTATGGATAAGAAGCAGGGAAAAATTCACGTCTATGTTGACTATCGCGATATCAATCAGGCCTACCCTGAGGATAACTATCCTACCCCTTTCATCGATCAGATCATTGACTATTGTGCGGGGAGTGAGATTTTTTCCCTTAGGGATAGATTCTCTGGCTATAATCAGATCAATATTCTCTCGTCCGATCAACACAAGACTGCTTTTACCTATCCTTGGGGAATATTCACGTATAAGAAACTCCCTTTCGGCTTGAAGAATGTTGGGGCTACGTTCCAACGTGCGATGTCTTATGCCTTTCACGATATTCATCATATTGTTCAACCATACCTGGATGACCTTCTAGCTCATTCAGCTATGAAAAAATACCATCTAGACCATCTCCGCCAGATCTTTCTTCGCTGTAGACGCTACAACATTCGGCTCAATCTACATAAATGCATATTCTACATTGATTCCGATAGACTTTTAGAGTTTATCATATCCAAAGACATAATTCACCTCGATCCGCTTAAGGTTGAGGATAATTTTAATCTCCCCTCTCCATCCTCATTACACCAGCTCCAGAGTCTCCAAGGGAAAGAAAATTTCTTACGACGTTTTATCCCGAAATATGCCAAAGTAGCCAAGGGGTTCACATGAATTTTAAAACAAGACGTCCCTTTTTTTTGGATGAGATTGCTCATCAATATTTTGATACACTTAAGACGTTGCTTGTCAACACTCCTCTATTACTGTTGGAGAGGTAAATCCCCTCTGTGGACAGAGGCGATCCCACTAGCCCTAGAGTGGGTCTAGCAACAAACAAAACACGCTACAATATCGATTCCTAGTTACAAAAGACAAAAGCTACGATGGATAGCCTACCTCATGTCCTATGTTGCTGTTGTCGAAGAAGAAGTGCTGCTTCCCGTCCTTATCTTGACAGATCACAATAATTTTTCTCACCGCGTCTAGACACCTATACATATGTAGAGAAAGACGAAAACATACAACATAATAATTCAAACATGTAACTATCAATCAGTCAGAAAATATCAAATAAAATTGCATTACACAAATAAGCAATACAACGATAGAACCAGTAACGTAGTCGAGCATATATTAAAACATGAAAGAAATATTACAACCGAGTTCCGACGTCACGTTCTTCCTTCGACAGGGCTTCCAGCGGAGCGTGTCTCACAAAGCTTGTCGGGAATTTAGACAAGTCTCTCTCTTCTTACGGGGTTCTCCTTAGCTCTGCTCTCAATAGTCGCTCAGCTATAGTTTTCTTCGCAAATGTTCAGCTAGGTGCAAATAGAGAGGGAAGGCTTTTATAGAGGGAGAAGGATAGGTTAGGATCCTTATAATCATGGGGGAGGGTCCTATCTCTTAGGAAGGTTCCATGAGAGGTGGAAAACCACTTCCTGAATAGGGAGATCCAGAGCCAAACAACCCAACTTATTTTTGATGATTCATTCCCGAGGTGGTTAAAGGAAAATTCCACCTCCAATTTGTTAAAAAAAATTCCAAAATAGGTTGGAGCGGGTAAAACACAGGGAAAAAGTGCCAGTCGGCGCACCCCCTAGTGTATATTTTCCCCATTGGCGCGAGGGATGAAATGGCTACTCACGCCAATGCCAAAACATGGGTTTTTGGGGATTTTCTGAGGAAATGTTCTCAAGGAGAATTCTTGCCCTTATGTAGAAGGATTCCATCAAGGTGTTTTCAGGAAATTTTACTATTCACAGGTCACGGGAATAGTCCTCCAATGTACGGGACGAGGGATTGCAAGGACGGTGACAAAATGCTGTGTAATAATTACGTCCTCTGAATTATCATCATGATTTCACCCTATATCTAGCTGCCACCTTCAGTACGATCACTACAGTTTTGGTTCAAGATGATGATGATGGTAATGAACATGTTATTTACTAGTTTTCTTGAAACCTTGTTGATGCGGAAACGTGTTACTCACATGTTGAGAAGTTAGCGCTGGCTGCGGTCTAGGCCGTCCAACGTTTTCGTCATTATATCCTTTTACGAACAGTAACCGTGATTTCTGATTGTAACCACATGACCTATAGTCTGTCTTGACAGTTTCTGGGGGGCAAGTACTCGAAGTGGATTGTTATCCTCCAAGAGTTTGATTTGGAATTCACTACCGCCAAATCAAAGAAATCACTCATTTTCGCTGATCTAATTTGTTCGCTCCCGGCCGAATCAACTCCTTCTTATTCCGAGGATCATATCTGCATGAAATTCTTTTATTTATTAGCACCCTCGATCCATGGTACGGTGATATCATCGTGTATCTCCAAACTTCTATTTTTAGGTCCAAGTTGACGAAAGATTCCTAACGCTGCATTCGACATCAATCGTAACCCTATCGTATTGTCAAAGATACCCTTTATCGTGTTGGAGTCAATTCCATGCTCTGCCGATGTCTGACCCTTGAGGAAGCTGAGAAAGTTTTAAATGACTATCACAGTGGCACCTGTGGTGGTCACATGTCCGGTTATGCCACCACACATAAGATCCTTCGTGCTGTCTATTTCTTCCTGTCCATTTTTAAAGACTGCATTGTTGCAGTAAGAAAATGCCATGCATGCCAGATATATCAATGCTAGATGCGTGTGCCACCTATTCCTTTGCACCCTGTCATTACCATTTCTCCTTTTTCCAAATGGGGCATCGATTTTATGACATGTAACCCTCACTCGACTGGGGGGCATGCCTATATCATCGTCGCCATCAATTATTTTATGAAATGGGCCAAAGAAATGCCTACACTGGCTGCGGACAGTAAGACAGTAGCGCAATTCATATTCAATCATGTTATTTCTTGGTTTGGTGTCCCTCAAGCCATTGTTACTGATCATGGTTCACGTTTTTGGGACTATATGATGGTAGAGCTGACATCTAAGTTGGGTCTACGTCACAACAAATCAACACCATATTACCCTCAAGCGAATGGCCAGGTTGAAGCCGTAAACAAAGTTCTTGTTACGATGCTTCAACAAAAAATTGGGATCCATAAATAAAATTGGCATCTCATGTTGTTTTCAGCTCTATGGGCTTACCAAACATCAATTAAGAGTGCCATTGGATTCACCCCATTTGAGTTGGTGTACGGTCTGGAAGCTACTCTTTAGATTTAGTGTGAAATTCCTTCACTCAAATTAGCTCTGGAGTTATTGCCTAATACTTCACCTGAGGAAGAGTGTCTCCTCTATTTAGAGAGATTGGATGAAACTCATCGCTTAGCTACTTTGGTCATCTAAGCACAAAAGAAGTGAGTCAAAGCTCACTTTGACCAAACAGTTTCCCCTCATTCTTTTATCGAAGGTGACCTCGTTATCCTATAGGACCAAGCTCATGACAAGCTGGGGGTAGGAAAATTCCAACCCATGTGGCATGGGCCCTACATCGTGAAACGTGTGTTACAGAATGGGGCTTATGAGCTTATCGATTATGAAGGTCATCCCTTGGCACAACCTAGAAATGGGTTGTATCTGAGAAAATATTATGCTTGAGTTATCCATGCGTGATATGTGTATATAGGTGATTTTTTCATATTTGTGCATGTTTAGGTTTGATGTGCTTTGTGAGATTTTTCTGCTTATTGGGTCTTGCTGGTTCTGCAAATTTATATTACCACTTATGTCAGTTTCGCGAATGGTGCTTCCCGCAGTACCAGGAACTTGTCTTCGACAGCCTGGGTAATTTATAATCTTGCTCGTGAGTTGATTAACCGACAAGGTATTTGTCTAGGTCAAACAACAAACAACGTCACTGAATATAATGTTGTTGTGGAACTATTAACCGAGGCATTTAACCTCGGCATACGCGCATTGCTTGTAAATCTAGATTCATAGCTTGTTGTTCTTCAACTTAATGGTCATTATTCCATTCGAAACCCATGCATTTTGAGATTTTTTTTACGTATTCATTTGCTTGAAATAAATTTTGATTTCATCACATATCAAAATATACCAAGATGAATGAATACATTAACTGATGCAGTGGCTAACATTGTATTAGATAGACATTTCCACAATTATAAAACATCATCATATCTAAATAGACCCATTTAGAAAATAGATGTATATATATATATATATATATATATATATCGATTGTTTGCAGCGTGTGCATCATAAAAACCCAAAAAATATATATGTATGTTTCAGTTACATCCCAATATGACATGTCTCTCAAAAATATGCAGAAATAAAAAGCCTAGGTGTCAAATCAATGTGGTGCTCATGATAGCACGTCGCCGCCCATACCAACTGCCTCAGCAAGTGGTGGATACGGCTCGACACCCCTACAGTATGCCTCTGATAGGCCCGCGGAACATCATCTAGGCGAGCATATTCTGGGATCCCACGGGCGATCCACTCCAGATTTTGTACTATCTCCTCCTCGCCGCCCTCGCCATGAGGATCGAGATCGTGAGGAGTTTGCCTCACTATCGGCGACATAACTGCAGGCCTTTCTAGGCCAACATTTGCATACATATAAGATTAATTGTTAGAAAATGCATATATACCAAAAAATCATAAACTCATAAAAATAAAAATAAATGAGTCTCACCTAGCTCTTCATCCCAATCCTCTCCCTTCAGTAGTGGGAGGTCTCGATCATCGGTGAAGTATGTGCTAGAGTAAGGCCAATCCTCCATGAAAATCAGTTGTCGACGGATCCAATCAAAAAACTCTAGCCTCCAGGACATCTGTTGGCCACCCCGTGCTCTTGGCATCAGCTCAACCCATCGGGCCATCCGTGGTTCTCTGGGTGGTGGCATAGGGACAATGACCTTCTGACATTGGAATATCGGTAGTCATTCCAAGAAGAATGATACCAAAATAGATCCATACCTAAACTACTTTAGTTTGGTATTCTTGCACTTGGTGAGCTGCCGCTTGATGTTAATGGTCACGGTCTCTACCTAGTTGTAGAGAGTCGGGGTCAGGCAGTCTATGGCAAGAAGCAGCTGTGTCTTTGTGGCCTCATGCAGTGCTTGCGATCCTACAACCAATGTGATAGTGTGAAACACTACTTTTAGTGCCAGATCCGGGATGGTTTGGATGTCAACCTTCCTGCTCACTATTCCTTTGCGTGCCCCTCGGCACTCTGTCAATCACCATTTTCTTTGCTTAATACCTACAAATTGGTCATATGAACATTGTTAGTCTACTTAGGCATCATATTTTGCAAGCAATTGACTTCATTTTTCTCAAATTTATGCGGATTTTTGGGTTGCGTGGTTGGCGCGACTATTTCGCTAACATTCATGCCAATGGGCATGCCCTCTATGTAAAAAAGAGGCGATTGGCGTGAGTCCGTGCTCGAAACTTACGCCAACCGTGATGCCCTAGTTTTGACAAATCCTCCCCTAAAGGGATCAAAATGAAAAATAAAGGTAATAAAATATAGCTTAAAAGATGGAAAATGATGTCGGCTCTTACCTGACACTGATGGAATCAAGATTGGTTCACCACTTCGCTCACAATCGTCGCCACAAGATTGCAAGGTAAATGGGTCACTATTGCTCCACAAAGAGGTAAAAGTGAAAAGTAAATAATTTTTACCACTTATGGCATTTTATAACTTTTCAAAATCTTAAATTAGGTTTTAAAACATATTTTTCAATTATTTCATCATATTATTGTTGAGGAATATGTTTTACACACGTCTTTTTGTGCAGCGACAGGTTTTCACATGGTTATGACGAAGAAACGAGTTGTATTTTATACTTTTTCAGACTCAGTAAAAACATGAAAAATTCACTACTGGAGTCACCTTTCAGCTCTCTTCTTACTCCCTAAAATTGAAAATATTGCTAAGATGCTTGTCATTTTGAACTCGTTAAATGGCTGCGAAATGATATCCACCCAGTATTCGTTTACCCCTTTTTCAGGTTGGGATAGATTATTAATGAAAAAGGAATATCTTAGCCTATCGTGACTAAGAGGTTCTCTCAAATATTGTTTTATACCTTTTCGGATCTGAGAGACTATTTACAAAAAGGGCCTTGTTGGAGTTTTCTTTTCTGCTTTCTTTCCAAACTCTCTAAACATGAAGAGATGTTGAGTTCTCCCTTTGTCAGACTCGTTAAAAACTGATGACATCGGACTCCGTCATTATGATGTTACTCAAGTTCCTCCTTCCTAGGGCTCGTAAAATGTACTAGGTTGGATTTTTCCGAAGGACAAACTTACATTGAAAGCATATGCTATCCCCTTCAAGCTTGTTTACAAAAATAATTGGGGTACTTGCTAGAAATGGTGGGGGGAAATGGAAGTAGAGTTTAGTTGACAGTATGTCACTCTTGAACATGGCACTTGTCTGCATTCATGTCAGGTTGGGGACATCTCACTTCATCATCTATTTTCCTCCATGGGTTTGGGTAATCTCTTTTGGCCGCTCATCTCCTCTTTGCCACATCACCATGAGCTCAGATCCCTTGATGTCAAATATTGTCAAATCCAGTGTCGTGCCGCCGATATGTTAAAGAGAATTTTTTCCTCTAAAATTTTCAACCTCCCTCTGATTCTATGTTGGTATTAATTCACAAATCATCATATTCCTTTGTCTCGTGTCGATGATGTGGGAAACATTATGGCCCACCTTCGATCAGGTCACTTCCTGTCAACTTCAGCTCATTCTCCAAGAAGCTGATCTGGAGACTCCCTTCAGGTACCCCGGAGCCTACATGCCTTAATGGAAGGTTTTTTGCATCCATCGCAAGGTTTACATAATTAGCCTTTGATCAGATGATTCTGCGGGTGGTCGACGCCAGATCACTGCTCACATTCCGTGGATTGTACCTTTTGTACCTTGAGAGCTATTGTCATTATCGGTAGTTTCTCTCGCATTTGTTAACAGATCCCATTATTGGCTGGTAATCAGACGATGTTCCTGCATGTTTGACTTGAACTCGTCTATTCGCATGCTCAGACTTGTACTTTGTTTGGGTTAAGACAGAGCGCAAGACCCTGGGCTTTTTCTGATGAAATCCAGGCTGCGAGTTATTTATGGATTACTATGACTTATTACATGACTCTTCTGATTGGATGGCTGCGACCATACCTGAGTCTATTTGTTGATCCTTATTGCTAAAAGGTTGCATCCATACCTCAGACCTCACTTTTCATGTACTCTATTATGGATGGCTACTCCCATACCACATATCATGTATCAGAGATATCAGTTGTCAGTTGTATTTGTACTTGCAGATTTTTCGACAGTAGTGTTTGGGTCGAACCCGTTCTCATAAAGAATTTCACCCCTCCCTCTCGCTTGGACCTCATGCTTTAGGGGGAATCTGTTACACAGCATTTTGTCACTGTCCCTATAATCCCTCGTCCCGCATATTGGAGGATCATTCCCATGACCTGTGAGCAATGTCATACTCTGCAAAAACCTTCTTTGCATCCTTTTGCATAAGGACATCATTTCTCTTGTTCAGAATTTCCCCAAAAAAGCACACAAAACCTATGTTTTGGCCTTGACGCAGATAGCTAGTTCATTCCTCATGCCTATGTGGAAGATTTTCACTAGAGCCCGTGCCACCTGGTGCTCTGTCTCAGTGTATTTCCCGCACCAGCTATTTTAAGAATGTTTTTTAACAAATAGAGGTGGAAGTTTCCTTCTAAGCACCTCAGGGATGATTCACAGGAAGTGGTTAAGTTGATGAGCCATGGATCTCTCTCTTTAGGTAGTGGTTTTTTACCTCCCATGGAATGCTCCTTGAAGATAGGACTCCCTTCCATGATTATAGGGATCCTAACCTCTCCCTCTCTCTCTATATAAATAGGCCTTCTCCCTTTATGAAAGCTAGCTGAACATATAGCCAAGGAGCTGAACTTGGAGAAGAAGACTATAGTTGAGTAATTTCCATTGAGAAGGTAGAACCAAGGAGAATTTTGTAGAGAGAGTCCCGTCCGAATTATCGACGAGCCTTTGTGAGACGTGCTCTGCTTGAACCCTACTGGAGGAGATCGCAACATCGAAGCTTGGTTGTACTCTTCCTTCCATTTATTAATATACTCGACTATGGTGTTGGTTCCATCGTTGTGTTATGTTGTTTATGTAATGCAATTGATTTAGTCCTCTTCGACTAACTGATAGTTACGAATGTGAATTAGGATGTTGTACATTATCGTTGTTTTCATGTGTGCAGGTACCCAAGCATGAAAGTGAGCGGATCGTGATCTGTCAAACCAAGAGCGAGGAGAGAGCCACTCTTTTCGACGACAACAACAACATAGGATATTTAGTAAGTCATCTATCGAATCTCTGTCCATTCGTTAACTAGGAATCAATATTATAGTGTGTCTTGTTTGTGGCTAGACCCACTCTAGGGCTAGTGGGATCGCCTCTGTCCGCAGAGGGGATTTACCTTACCAACAGTATGTCATCATAAATAAGGCTCTACATAAAGGGAAGGCTAATCATCCTCATCCTCGTTGTCTATGAGGTAAATGGGAGGAAAATAAAATTAAGAACAAAAAATTTCCCATTTCTCCTTTTCAATGTGGAACTAATATCCGATGTCATTTTACAAGGGACTAATAGGATCACCTTCCTCAAGATTCTCAAAAGGAGAGTCATCTAGAGTAATATCCTTGAGAAAGGTAAGGCTAGAATCAACTTTACCTTCCATAGAATCATCCTTCCCATCATACGCATTGTCAGAATCATCCTTTTCATCATGTGGACCCAAGGAGGACTCATATTCCTTCTCATTACGTAGATTCTCAACGTATTGATGATGCTTGATGAAGGCTTCCTCTTGAATTCTTAACGTAGGGTATACTTGAAAATGTCTAATAAAGCCATCAACGAACTCCCCAATATATGAGATGATCCTAGGTTTTTGATCATGAAACTATGAGTTATTATTTTTGATAGATCTCATGAACAACAACATAAGGACATCATGACGAACCACTTTCTCTTTCTAAGCATGTGCATTAAATTTTTACACATGCTCAATTGCGGAGAATGGATCAACATCAAATACGAGTACCCCACATACCATGTTTCCTGCGACATGCTTAGGGATCTGAAGGGTGTTAGTGATGTCCAAAGTAGGAAAATAATCAAATAAAGACATGTTATTCGAGATATACATGTAAAATATGTAGCAATTGCTGGAGTGAATTTAACTATGCCTAGAAAAATGCTTTCTTTACCCTACAAGCATCGACCTTGAAGTTCAATGAAGAACTAGGGCTTTGTTCTTCCAATGGAGTTGCCAATAATGATATGTCTATATGTTTTATCGGGAACAAAACAAATGTCTCTTTTCCCCATAAACAATTCCATCAATGTTACCGCTCAAACTAGCACAGGTCCTAAAAGGGGATCCTTGGAGGGATACTACCAGATTAAGGGAAAGAATAGAGAAATAACCCACTTGCACCTCGGTTATGGCTCCTAATCTTCATGTTGGGTGTGGAGCCTGATTTTCTTCCTGATTCAGAGATCCTTCTTTTAGCTGGATGTATACCCTAGGAAAATTGTACACCCTTGCACGTGGGGCAAGTCCCCCCCGCAGGGTCCAAGGGGGCCAACCCCCCTGGCTGGGGGGTCCGGGGGCTAGCAGTCCCCCAGCGGTGGTTTCAGGGGTAGCGCCCCCGAAGCCAAAAATATATGTAAAATTTCCTTGTAAAAGTATAGTAATTTCTAGTCAATCTGGGCCATTCATTAGGCGGATGATCTGACGGTAGAAGTAATGTTTAGTTTAGGGTTTTTTTCCCTAGAAGGAAACCCCTCACTTTTATGAGGGTATTGTATTGAGGTTGTGTAATGTATGTGTATTCTCTGAGTGGGAAACAAATAGGGAGACTGTGAGAGAGAACAGAGGATATTATAGCGGATCTGTTGTAGGTTTTGTCTCTTCATTTTTTTCGGATAATAGAAAGGAAGGACTAGTTGTTCGGGGTGGACGTAGCCCAAACTGGGTGAACCACGTATATTTGTATCTCTCTGGTTGTACGTGTTTTGTGTGCCTATATTTTCCGCATATTTTATGTGTTGCATTGCTCTGTAATATTTAATTTTATAACAACTGGTATCAAAGCCGAAGGTATATTTGGTTGATAAACTCGCAGGAAAGAATGGTTCTTGGTTAGAGTGGGAGAAATGGAGGAAGATGCTAACTTTAGGGTCAAGAAATTTAACGGCCAAAACTTCCCGTTGTGGAAGATGCAGATGGAAGATTATCTGTATCAGAAAGATCTGTACCTACCATTGAGCAGAAAAACAAAGAAGCCGATGGCCATGACAGACATGGAATGAAACATTCTCGATAGAAAGGCACTCAGAACAGTACGGTTGTGCCTTGCGGCGTCAGTCGCCTTCAATATTTTGAAGGAAACAACAACAGAGGGTTTGATGCAGATGTTGGCGAAACTATATGAAAAACCCTCCGCCTCAAACAAGGTATTTATTATGAAACGACTATTTAATATGAAGATGTCGGAAGGTGGATCTGTTGCAGACCATTTAAATGATTTTAATACAGTTACCAGTCAGTTAAGTTTTGTAGGGGTAAACTTTGATGATGAAGTTAGAGCTCTTTTATTCTTGTGCTCATTTCCAGAGAGTTGGAATGGTTTAGTAATGGCCATTAGTAACTCTGTCTCTGGATCTAGTACTTTAAAGTTTGATAATGTTTTCGGTGCTATCCTTAGCGAGGAAATGCGACAGAAAAGCTCCAGTGAGACATCGGTAATGCTTTGAGTGCAAAGTCTAGGGGAAGAAGAATGGAAAGAGGAAAGAGCTCGAGATATCGCAGTAAATCAAGAAAAGGCAAATCCATGTCCAGATCAGGGATAGGGTGCTGGAAATGCGGAAAGAAAGGACACCTAAAGAAAGACTGTAGATCTCGGAAGGGAAAAGAAGGAGATGCACAACAAGAAAATAATCATGAAGAAAATGTGACAGGTGATGTGTTACAAGATGCTTTGATTCTTTCTTTCGAAAATGTTACTGATTCTTGGGTTGTAGATTCAGGGGCTTCATTCCATGCCACACTCGATAAGAAATATTTTCATGACTATGTTCAAGGAGATTTTGGACAAGTTCGTTTGGGTGATGATAAACCCTGTAAAATTGTTGGAATGGGTAAAGTTCTTGTAAAAAAACATAATGGAAACCAATGGCTACTAAAGGAGGTAAGGCATGTTCCAGATCTGAAGAAAAATCTGATTTCAACAGGGCAGTTAGGCAGTGAAGGTTGTGTGACAACTTTCACAGATAAAACTTGGAAGGTCACCAAAGGAGCGCTGGTAATAGCAAAAGGTGAAAAGGTTGGTACATTATATTTATGCAATGGTATTTCTAACTCTGTTAATGCTTTAACTTCCAAAGGAGCAGATGCAGCATTATGGCATCATAGGCTCGGACACATGAGTGAGAAGGGAATGAAGATTCTTCACTCAAGAAATTTGTTGCCAGGTTTGAAGAATGTTGATTTTGATTTCTGTGAGAATTGCATTTATGGAAAACAGAAGAGAGTCAGATTTCTCAGAGTTGGGAAAGAAAAGAAGAGCGAAAAATTGGAGCTTGTGCATACATATGTATGGGGACCTACTCAGGTATCATCTCTCGGTGGCTCTCGTTATTATGTTACTTTTATTGATGATGCAACTAGAAAAACATGGATTTATTGTATTCAGAATAAATCTGATGTATTTGATACTTTCAAGAAATGGAAAGCTTTGGTTGAGATTGAGACAGGAAAGAAGTTAAAGTGTCTCAGATCAGACAATGGAGGTGAATATTGTAGCAAAGATTTTGATAGGTACTGTTCAGAGCATGGAATTCGTAGAGAGAAGACAGTTCCAAGAACACCACAAGAAAATGGTGTGTCAGAAAGGATGAATAGAACAATCATGGAGTGTGCAAGGTGCATGAGATTGCATGCAGGATTGTCTTTACAATTTTGGGCAGATGCTGTAGATACTGTTGTTTATCTAATAAACAGAGGGCCTTCAAGTTCCTTGGATGGTGGTATTCCAGAGGAAGCATGGACAAGTAAAAAGGTAAACTACTCTTTTTTAAAGCCTTTTGGTTGTGAGGCCTTTGTCCATATTAATAAAGAAAATAGAACAAAGCTTGAGGAAAAATAAAAGAAATGTACCTTTATTGGATATGGTGCTAATGATTTTGGTTATCGCTTATATGATTATGAAAATCAAAAAATCATTAGGAGCAAAGATGTAATATTCAATGAAAAGGTCTTGTATAAGAATCAGTTGCAGGAAAAGAAACAGGAAAAAGAAAGCAAGGAATACGCGGTTCTTGATGAGATAACTGAAAAAGTAAAGGTGCCTGAAAATGATAATAATCAACAACCACAGTAGCAGCAACCACCACAATAGCAACAGGCACCTCAAACACCTGAAAGTGGTGTTAGAAGATCTACTAGGATAAGTAGACCCCCTGAACGATACTCTCCTTCATTATATTATTTATTGTTGACTGATTCTGGTGAACTTGAATGTTATGAAGAAGCAATGCAGGTTGAAAGCAGGAAGAAGTGGGAGCTAGCCATGGAAGAAGAGATGGACTCCTTAATGCATAACCAGACTTGGGACTTAGTCAGGTTGCCTGCAGGTAAAACTACATTGCAGAATAAATGGGTTTACAGGCTGAAGGAAGAAGATGGAGGAAAACAGAGGTACAAAGATAGACTTGTGGTGAAGGGGTTTGCACAGAAGAAAGGTATTGATTTTGATGAAATATTTTCTCCTATTGTTAAAATGACTTCAATCAGAACTATTTTAAGTCTTGTAGCAGCGGAAGATTTACATCTTGAACAGTTATATGTAAAGACAACATTTCTCCATGGAGATCTGGAGGAAGAGATCTATATGGAGCAACCAGAAGGATATGAGGTCAAAGGAAAAGAAAAATTAGTGTGCAGGCTAAAGAAGAGCTTGTATGGCTTAAAATAGGCTCCAAGGCAGTGGTATCTAAAATTTGACAAGTTTATGTCTGAACAAGGTTATACTAGATGTCACTCTGATCATTGTGTTTATCTAAAAAGGTAAAATGATGGAAGCTATATTATATTGTTATTGTATGTAGATGACATGCTTGTTGCAGGGTCTAACATGCAGGAAATAAATGTGCTCAAAAGAAAATTGGCAAATTCATTTGTAATGAAGGATTTGGGAGCTGCAAAACAAATCCTTGGTATGAGGATAACTAGAGACAGGAAAAATCACAAATTAACACTGTCTCAGAATGAGTACATAAAAAAGGTGTTGAAAAGATTTAATATGCAGAATGCAAAACCAGTTAGTACACCTTTTGCTAGCCATTTCAAACTTAGTAAGGAGATGTGCCCAAAGACCCAAGAAGACATGGATTATATGTCTAAAGTTCCATATGCATCAGCAGTTGGAAGCTTATTGTATGCAATGGTCTGCACAAGGCCTGATATTGCACATGCAGTGGGAGTTGTAAGCAGGTACATGAATAATCCAGGAAAAGAACATTGGATGGCAGTAAAATGGATTCTCAGATATTTGAGAGGTACCACAAATCAAGCATTACGCTTTGGTGGTTCAAACATTGCTCTACAGGGATATGTTGATGCAGATATGGCAGGTGACAGAGATAATAGGAGGAGCACTACAGGATATGTATTTACTGTAGGTGGAACAGCTGTCAGTTGGGTTTCAAGAGGAGTCATTGTCCAGCAAATGAAGTAGCGGTGGAGTTGCTACAATCAGTCTCCAAGTGGGAGATTGTTGGGTGTGGAGCCTGATTTTCTTCCTGATTCAGAGATCCTTGTTCTAGCTGGATGTATACCCCAAGAAAATTGTACACCCTTGCACGCGCGAAGGGGGGTGCGGGGGGACTTGTCCCCACTGTGGGGTACGCGGGGCCTACCTCATTTACAGAGTCAGGGGCAGAAGTCCCTAGTGGGGATTCAGGGCAACACCCTTGAAGCCAAAAATAGATGTAAAATTGCCTTGTAAAAGTATAGTAATTTATAGTTAATCTGGGCCATTCATTAGGCAGATTATCTGACAGTAGAAGTTATGTTTAGTTTAGGGTTTTTTTCCCTAGAAGGAAACCCCTCACTTTCATGAGGGTATTGTATTGCAGCTGTGTAATGTATGTGTATTCTCTGAGCGGGAAACAAATAGGGAGACTGTGAGAGAGAACATAGGATATTACAGCGGATCTGCTGTAGGTTTTGTATCTTCTTTTTTTCTTGATAATAGAAAGGAAGGACTAGCTATTCAGGGTGGACGTAGCCCAAACTAGGTGAACCACGTATATCTGTGTCTCTCTGGTTTTATGTGTTTTGTGTGTTTGTATTTTCCACATATTTTATGTGTTGCATTTCTTTTTAATTTTTAATTTTCTAACACCCTTTAATAGCCTTACCTAGTTTTCATGGGCTCTTTTCTGAAGACCCTGATATGTTCCTCTTCGAATTTGATATAGTTTTTCGAGGATATGAATATATGACTGATGCTCAGAAATTGAAAATATTCCCTGCTACCTTCAAAGGGACAGCCCTAAGATGGTTCATGGGTTTAGGGGGAAGCACGATTACTTCATGGGAAGAAATGAAAAAATCTTTCTTGGAAAAATACCAACATTATTGTAAGTCTCATGAAATTAAGGAGGAAATATTTAAATTTGCACAGAAGGAAGATGAAAATATGGAGGACTATGTAGAACGATTTAAATACATATTGCAGAGGTCTGGACATAGTGACTTGGATAAGGACATTCTAAAAATCATTCTTCTCAGAGAACTCAGGGAAGACTCTCTGCAACTCCTTAATATAGTGGGAAAAAGGGATATTTCAAAAGAAAACTTCGAAACTATCTGTGATTACTGTATCAAATGTTCGCGGGGGGATACAAGAAGTGGACATGGCATTCGGTCATCAAAGACCTCCAGTGGAGGGGTCAAAAAAGAAAATATTGGGAATCTACTAAATAATCTGAGGATCTATATCCTGAGTATGCTATCAGCCCAAATGGACACTCTACAGGAAAAACAGAAAGGGATGGATTTGGAAAAAACCATGTCCATATTCTTCCCTTAGTGAAAAAAGAAACACCCTTTGAAGCAATGCCCACTGAACACGATGGAAGCCTGCGCAATCTGCGAACAGACTCACATGACCAGTGCATTTCCTTCCTTGCCTAGGCTGAAAGTAGTTTTCCAAGGAGCAAGCGAGGAAAGCACAATGGACCAGCTATACTTTATGGGGCAGAAGAAGCCATGGCAACCTCGAAAACTGGCGGTGAATCTAGGTATGTTTTAGGACCCATCCCAGTACTTTCATAATTTTAGTATGGGTCCCCAATCTGCACCATTTCTAGCCATGTGGCCTCAATACCAGTATCCCCCTTAGTAACAATAGGTTCCTCAAGAAATTCAAAATCTTTCATGGAATCATACTTGGCGTGGATCCCATCCCACTAGACAATTTCCTCAGCCTATGCCTTAGTAACAACTTCAGTTTCCTTCCAATGTGCCCCCAGGAAATCTAGCCATTATACCCCAACTTCCCATCCAACCCACCCAAATCAGAATAATAAAAGGGTTCAAAAAACAGACACTTTGAACCTTCCATCCTACAACATTTCTACCGCAGGGCTCAATGAGATAAATCTACAGTCTGGCCAGGTATTAAATGCACCTACTTCACCCATTATTACAGAACAGTTTGATGGTGAAGATATAGAACTAGAACGAAGAATAGTGAGGGAGAATTCAGATCAAAACGTAATAAATCAGACACCTCCCCAATTTGTTCCCAATCAAGGTCATTTGATATCTCCCCCATACCCCGAAAGATTGACCTTGAGCAAACAAAACCCTCAAGCAGAATTTGACTTCCTAGGGGAATTGCAGAATCTTTTTGTTAAAATACCCCTTTTACAAGCAATGAGGGACATACCTATTTATGCAAAAACTTTGAAAGAATACTGCTAAAAAAAACCAGGGATGAAACTTAAGGATCCATTAACTATTCATGTAATGGGCAGACTATCCGATATCATGTTAGGAAAGGTCATGCCTGTAAAATACGGAGACCCCGGGAACCCGATTCTGACATTACAAATTAATGGGATTGAAATCCCAAATGTGTTGGTGGATTTGGGAGTGGCCATTAACATTATCACCGCTGAAACAATGAACACATTAGGACTTGGAAACATTAAACCAACCTCTACTATCCTGGAACTTGCAGACAGATCCACATTTAGACCAGTAGGGAAATTAGAGGATGTCATCATTTCAGTAAACTCATGGGATTAACCCGTGGACCCCCTTATATTACAGACTTGATCTTCCATAGGTGGCCACCCATTGATCCTAGGAAGACCCTGGTTGGCAACTGTAGCTGCCTACATAGGATGCTGATCTGAACACATGATCATATCAAATGGGACAACTACGAAGAATATCAAGCTTTGTTCTCTTGCAGAACCAAGCCCATATAAAAAATAATTACCCAGTCAGAAACCTTTACTTGCAGAAGAACTTGAACCTGAAAATGAAGATGTTAGACTAGTTCTCAGTATTGGCCAGGCCCTTCAATTTAAAACATAAACTGAAGATGATGCCATTAATGCCTTCATTGATGATTCCAGTTGTGTTCCCGATCGAACTCGACATATTCTAGAATCTGCTATGAGCTGTGAGACATAGGAAAACATTGAACCAGAAGACAATATTGAGGACATTATTGTAACCCCATTTCAGGATAGTACTCCAATCGAGATTGAACCAAGGAAAACACTTAATATCAACCCGAACCTGTCTAAATCTCAAACCAAACAGCTTTTGAAAGTCCTTCAAAATCATCAGGAAGCTTTTGCCTGGGATTATATTGACATGAGGGGTATCCCTGCCAACCTATGCACTCATCATATTTACATTAAGGAAGATTTCCGCCCTGTAAGACAACCTCAATGAAGGATGAATCCTGCTCTCAAAAACATTGTTAAAGAAGAATTACAAAAAAAATTGGATGTAGGATTCATCTATCCCATATCAGATAGCCAATGGGTATCTCCACTAGTTATCATACCCAAAAAGAATGGCAAATGGCGGATCTATGTAGACTATAGGGAACTAAATAAGGCAACACAAAAATACCATTTTCCTTTGCCATTCATTAACCAAGTCTTGGACACCTTGGCTGGAAAGAAGTTTTCTTCCTTCCTAGAAGGATTTAGCAGATATAACTAGATCCAGATAGCCCTGGAAGACTAGGACAAGACAAGTTTCACATGCCTGTGGGGAACCTTTGCATATAAGGTCCTTCCATTCGGCCTATGTAATGCTCCTGCTACCTTCCAGAGGGCAATCTTGGGGATTTTTTTTTATTTGGTCGATGATAGTGTCGAAATCTATATGGATGATTTTACTCCATATGGGAACTCATTTGAGGAAGGATTGGAAAATTTGGAGAAGGTACTCAAAATATGTAAACAAACCCATGTATCATTGAGTACAGTCAAATTCCATATGATGAGGGAAGAAGGAGTAGTATTGGGACATTTGCTCTCAACCACTGGAATTCAAGTTGATCTAGCTAAAGTAGAGGTAATATTACATTTCCTTGTACCCAAAACACCCACACAGGTACGTATCTTTATTGTTTGTGCTGGTTATTACAGGTGCTTTATAGAAAATTTTGCTAAAATATCACATCCACTATTTAAATTTCTAACAAAAGATGCAGAATTTTTGTGGACTGAAGATTGTGAGACGGCCTTCAGGAAAATTAAGGGGATGTTGTGCATGGATCAAACCCACCCTCCCGGCGAAGAAGTCCACACATCTTGATGCATGCGATTACGTGAGTAAGTGGGTTGAAGCCAAAGCTGTTGTAAAAGAAATAGAGTAGGTAGTCTTAGATTTTCTATTCGAAGAAATTTTTGCTCGATACGGTAGTCCAAGAGAGGTTGTTTCAGATGGAGGAGCACAATTCACATCACACAACATAGCAAAGCTCATGAAAAATATGGGGTCAAGCACAAAGTGACATCTTCATACCATCCCCAAGCGAATGGACAAGTGGAAAGCAAAAATAAGACATTAGAAAATATTTTGACAAAAACTGTGGCATACCATCGTTGGGATTGGGCTCAGAAACTTCCAGAGCCTCTATGGGCATATAGAACAACATGGCGGAATACAACTGGGTTTTCACCATTCAAGTTGGTTTATGGGAAATCACTATTGTTTCCAATAGAATTTGAAATAAGCACACTCAAAATAGCTCTGGAAGTTGGTTTAGATCTATCAGATGCCCAGAAACACTGATTGGCTCAGCTTAATGAACTTGATGAAATACGTTCAATGGTTGTCCAACGAACTACTTCTATCCAGCAGCAGAGAATGAAATGGCACGATAAGTTTATTAAAAATAAGGTGTTTCAAACTGGATATTAGGCACTACTTTATGGCCCTCATTTAAGGATTTCAAGGGAAATATTTGCACTCATTAGATGGGACCTTATGAGGTGGAAGGTGTATTTGATAATGGAACAGTCAGGCTAGTCACAATTGACAATACACGTACTACCTTTATAGTCAATGGACATCGCCTAAGACTATACCGCAAATCGGCCTCTAAGGATGCTTTTATTAAACAACTCTCTGAGAAATCTGGTTTGAAGGTTATCAGCATAGAGAATCCTTCCTCTGCACCCTAGTTAATATATATATATATATTCCTTGATTTACACTCCTTAGTCATAGCTCCTACAAAAAGACAAGAAAATAGAACATAATTCTTTATATATATAAAGAATTATGTTATATTTTCTTGTCTTTTTTTAGGAGCTATGACTAAGGAGTGGAAATCAAGGAATTTTCTTGATGCTGCTACACTGGATGTTGTTACTCAGTTGCTGCTACTCATGTTGTTGTTACTCGGTTGCTACTACTCATGTTGTTGTTAATCATTTGCTGCTACTCCGATGCTGTTACAATGTTGCTGTTACTCGGTTGATTCTACTCATGGTACTGTTACTTGGTTGCTGCTACTCATGTTACTGTTACTCGATTACTGCTACTCGTATTATTGTTTCTCGGTTGCTGCTACTCTGATGCTGTTACACCGATGTTGTTACACCAATACTGTTACTCCGATGTTGTTACACTGAATGTTGTTACTTCGCTGTTGTTACACCGATGCTGTTACTTCGATGTTGTTACTCCGTTGTTGTTACACTGATGTTGTTATAGCAATGTTATTACTCTAATGTTGTTACACAGGATGTTGTTACTCCGATGCTGTTACTCAACTACTGTTACACTGGATTCTATTACACCGGATGTTATTACACCGATGTTGTTACATTGCTGTTGTTACACCGATGTTGTTACACCATCCACATCATTACTGCGCTGTAATCCTACCAACCATCACATCATCCAAGTAGGCCGTTAGGTATGCCTCCACGTGACTTTTACTAATTTAATTAAATATCCCATGTGAAGATTTTAATGCTGCAGACGGAAAAGATTTAAGTTGGGGGGGGGTGTCTTCATGCCAAGGATGGTGTAATGATTGCCTCATAAGTTAAGTGTGACACTCTGCTCATACGATTCCCATCAATATGTGGTATCGTCATTAAATTGTATTGGGATTCATAAGATGCCTTTTCCACCCTATATGAAAAATTATTATTTTTATTTTACCACACTTACTGTATTATTTCATGATTTTTCTCGATTTTTGAGAGTTACCAACTGTATTTACCATTACCACCTTTCCATTTTCACTATGTTGTTCCTTCGAATTTGGTACCCACCACCTTTCCCAACGGTTTGCTGCTACAGGAAGTGTTGCTACAAGTATCCATAGTATGGGTGGGCTAGTTGTGTGGCATGAGCCTGAAAACATAGTTTTAGTTCACAACAATCCAGAGGTTTGGAAAAATTTTGTCGATGCAGGATGGGATATCTACTTTGACAGGTTGCAGGGATTTGATGGAGGTATCACAATGGAATTCACACTCAATTTAGAGGAGAATAATTTGCAGGTTAGAGGTCTGGAAGTTCCTGTTATAGAGGAAGTAATTGTAGAGGTTAGTGGGCTGAGATAGCAGGGGCAACAATGGTTTGCTCAAAAAATTTCTCTCCTAGAATTTCCCGAATTGTTCCTGCAGGCAAGAGAAAGTGTTGTTCAATTGGGGAGAGGATATGAGCACAGAAATGTGTCGTATCCTTGGAACGAAGTTGTAGGTTTCATAATAAAATACATTACCTACAAGGGTCGGGGCTCAACTCTGTTCAAGTATCACTTTAAAATTCTAACACACCTATGATTTCCACAGAATCAGGTGCATGCCCTAAATATGCCATTTTTCCTATTGAAACAACGACAGCATATGGCATGGTCTACTCAGCGCTGTCACCGGATGATGGAAGTACTTTCTAACCATGGATTGGTGTGATTATTGGTCATGCATGCAATAGGCAGGTTGCATATTTCCTGGGTGGAACTTTGCAAATCCTCAGAAGAAGCAGTAGCAGCTATGATTGCTGCTAGAGAAGAAGAACCAGCCTCTCCAACTAGTCAGGTGGAAGAAGAACCTTAAGAGGAAATTGATCAAGAGAAACCAAAGAAATGGAAACAGAAATTAACCATGAGGAACCCAAGGAAATGGAAACGGAAATTGATTGGGAGGAACTAGAGGAATAAGAGATGAATATGGAGGAAGTAGTCGACGACACAGACAAGGCTGCCACACAAGAACTAGCCTTGCTTGAAGAACCCACAAAGGAAGGAATTATGGACATTTTGCAGGAAATCGATATCGTTATACAGTCATTAACCTTCTTCAATGAAGAAAAAAGGATTGGAACTGTGGACAGGGGAATGGCAAGCGATGTTGTTTCGCAAGAAACAACATCACCAGCTGAGACAGATATGGAGGTTGATACAAGCAGAGGTGTTATACAAGAACCACCGCCAATTCGGCTAGAACAGGAGGAGTCAACCCGTGAAATTGATGCTGGACCTCAAGAATCAGTACCAACTATGAAAACAAAGGTGATTGTCGAGGAAAAGGAGGCTAAAGAAGGAATGGGTTAGGCGGTCGATATTGTTCCACAAGAACCAGTATCGACCCATGAAGAAGAAGTAGTAAGAAAAGGGCAAGAGGAAAGAAGGGAATTGAGCCACATAATCGATGTTGTTCCACAAGAACCAACATCAACTCCGGTTGAGGTTGTAATGCATGAAATCCCAATCCAAACTAGAAATGATGATTATGGGTCTATTCCCTATTCTCTGTTCCAGTCCCTAATGCTAAGAGGGGTGAGGGGATTTTTCTCGCCCAAACGATTAATGGAAGAAGTGGTTGTTACCCCAGTATTAAAATTTTTTAACATGGCCAAGATTGGCCCAGACACTACTGAACTGGAACAATTGGAGGTTTTCCAGGAAGACAGAGTTCCTGTTGAAACTTCGGAACACAGAGGGATCAATGAAATTGTCGACCAAACAGCAGGAGTTTCCAGAAGAAATGTAGAAGAAGAAGGCCCTGTGGATAGGGGGCCCAGCCAGAAGGGATTGACAAAAGAATCTGTAGAGGATGTCAGTAGCATTTTTCCACCTTCTGAGCCTGTCGTAGGTCCAAAAATTGAATTCACTGTTAAGCAGGAATGGGTTGAACAGTGTGAGAAAAGAAGGTTACCTCTCAAAAAGAGGTATCAGCTGTAGTTTAGTGAAAAAATGAGACTGAAAAGGGAGGTTCGGGATTTGAAGAAGCAAGTTTCACATTTGAAAAGGAAGGTAAAAATCTACAAATGGAGGGCAATAAATCCAAATATTGAATTCTCCACTATAGATACCCAGACCGGCCCAATCGAAGAGTTGTTTGAAGGTCAAGAATTTGTATTGGCCACTGAAATTAAAAATTGGCAGTCTGCAGTGAGTGACCACAGGAAAGAAAAAACTAGGGTTCGAGAATAGGCTGTTGGAGTCATCACAAGGTACATAGATCAGTTATGCAAGGCACGACTGAAGCAAGCCAAACAGAAGGCCGAGATACAAGAGTTGGAAGAACAAGTTCAGTTGCTAAAGATAGATAAAGAGAAGATGTTCTCCCTAGCACAAGAGATAATGGCCTGCAGACCTCCTGCACATAGCTATGCCTTATTCCTTCATGAACAATTTATTTCCTTTTGTCTTGAAAGTATATATAAGGATATTTGGTACAAAATTGAGGACCCCATTCAATTTCTCCGTATTTTAAAATTTATGATGTTATAGGACAACACTTAATGTGCGAGCTCTACATGCATGGGTATTATTTAAAGTGTGATCAGTCCTTTAACCCCGTTCCATTCATGGAGGACATTCACTTAAGGGATTTCACCTCCTATACCATCAATCAGATTAAATGGAGAAAGGCCTGGGATACATTTGATGAAAATCAAGCTAGAAAGCCATTAATGGTGAGAAGAGAGCATGGTGATTGCTCGAACATTTATAACAAGCATTATAACATTCTACAGATTGAGGGTCGTAAAGAACACATGTCGGCAACTCAGAAGTGGTGTGTTGACTTGTGTGTCTGCCAGATTATGACATTTCGCAAGGAAGCCCTGGACAGTTGTCAGAAAATATGGATTTTGTCTTCTTCAGCCGTCAAGGGAAGAGAACCATTTGGGGCACATAACTTTGCATGTGCCTTAGAGAGAATGCCGTGTTATGTGGCATGTATTCATACCTTTGGGGTTAGATGGATGGGATTAAGATTTCAATTTCCCCTTTTATGGTTGCCAGCTGCACAATATACTCTTGCTTATAATGTTGAACTCGACTGGTGGAAAGACGTTGTTTTGACAGAATGATATAAGCCACCAGGAACAAAAATGGCTGTAAAATATGACCTCACACAGATTCATGCCGATCACAGTCAGTCCAATCCGGATATGAGGAGACGACGAGCTACATGACGGCATGCAGATAGACCAATTGGGGGGAGATGTTGGGCACGAGATTTGTATACTTTCCTCTCCCATTTTTACCCTATCTTTCTATCTCTTTGTGCCATTAATTATCTTAAAAGCATGAGGTAAAACCCTTCTTCCTATATTTTATGGGATATTTGATTAATGATGTATTTTTCATGGAGGTTTTACCTTTCCACATATTAACTCCTATATTTATTCAAATTTGGCTACAATAGGCGTGTTGCGGCCGCAAGTCAAGGCACAACCCATCATTTCCAATGTCTTCCTTATTTGTTTCTACAGCGTGACAACCATGGGTGTATCAGCACTATCATAGGCTTTCTTATAGTTTCTTGTTGGGCAATCCAATTTTCGTTGTAACAATATGTATTTTTGTAACAATGGAGTCGTTGGGAGGAATTAGGGGTTTCAGGACTATTGTATAAAGAGGCCTACGGGCTCTGAATCAAGGGACCTTTTTGGATACACATAATTTTTAATTAATCTTGTTATCATTAATTGAATATACAACAACTCGTTGTTTCTCCAGTAATATTTGAGTTTCCGCAGCCCTGATCCAAGAGTTGGGCCCACTCTTGTGATCAGGTGATGCATTCTTCTTTCTTTTCGTTGCAGTGTTGAGTTTGTTGTGATTCTTTATTTCCTATTATATTTGTGTTCATTTCTATGGATGCCTTTTATTTTTGCAGTTCATTTCACTATTTTTACAATGATATTTGTGTTATAGACTAAACATGTGATCTATAGCGGACGATGTGCGTGTATCTGCATATACTTTGCCGTTAGTATTGAAATAAATAACGCCCTCTGGTTGATAAATTATGTGGAAAAAGGGTTGAATTTTGTTCATATCCGGACACCAACATGTTCATGATTCATAAATACAAGAAGTTTCATCTTCCTAGATGGCTACAAAAAATTGGCTATAAGGTCTTCAATAATATAAGGAGAAAGGGAAGTTTTTTCTTGAACTTCTACCTTTGAGGCAACAAAAATGTGAAAATTCATAGGATCTAGGATAAACTCCTCTTCTTTAGAAAACTCTTCAGTTTCTAAACCTAGAGGAATATCATCATCTGCAAAATGCTCTAAAACAACCTCTTCTTTTTCACTACTTTCCTGCAACTTATGATGGTCGATTTGAAACATAACATCTTCAAAATCTAAAACTACATGTATCTCTCTTTCAAAAAATGGATTCATGAGTAATCCTTCATGTGGATCTGAATTAAGAGTTTATAAAGTAGCATATTTATTAGATATTTGAAAAATATTAACTTTAATGGACTCTTCAATAACTGGCACAACAAGATGCAATTCTATGCCACATACCCCTTTATTCCCATCATCTTGGGTTGCATTCTGATGCTGTTGGAAATAAAAATTTTCAAAAATATTTGTAAACTTATTTTCCTAGATCATTGAATCAGAATATCAATAAACCAATGGGTTGTCTATTTCTTTTTCTTGTTTCAAAGAGTTTTGATACTCTTGATCATGAAAATATGGATGAGGCTGCAAAACTTTTTTAACTTCATGGGATGAAACTTGACTATTCAGATGCAAACATGTTTCATCTTCAAAAAAGGAAAGAGTTGATGTGTGTTGTGAATGATCTGATTTGTATCAAGGCAACTAATCTATGTTATTTTCTGTTGAGAAGAAAATTCATAAAGGGCCTATATGATCTCATAATTCAGATACTCTTCATCACCAAAAGCCTCTTCAAGGTATTGAATGAAATCTTCACAAGATTCAGAAAAATCTTTGAACAACAAGAATGAATGATGAGACTTTCCATAAAACTCAAAGAATTTTGTGTGGAAATATTTAAGAGAGATTACGATACCTGGCTTCAACCCTTCATATCATGATATTTCTTTCCATTTGAGGGTAGACATAAAAAGTTTCATCAAAAAATCCTCATGAAACCTAATTCCAATATTATGTATATGCCAATGAAATTTTATTAGATGTAGAATAGCCTCATCCTCATTTCCAACTATGAATTTTGGCAGATAAGTTTTCCAACCTATGCAAGGAATTCAGTTTGGAAAACCAAGAATGTGAGCATGATTTATAGGAGAATACCTACTAGCTATTGAAACCATCTTGAAAACAACAAAGTGATCAAAACTTTCTTCAAGATACCAGTTTTTGAACAGTGGAGTCGCCATGAAAACTATGAACTTTTGGATTATTTGACACTAGAGCCACTAGGGAAAATATGCACAACATTCTTGTGAATGATCACTATTCACCATCGGCAATCAGAGCTAATCTTTTTCATTCTTTCCCAGGGAAAATTTATCCTTCGCTCCCTGGCAACGATACCAAAAAATTTATCACTCCCTCCATTTCCCAAGGGTGAGAAATGAGACTGAAGGAGGTAACCTCAAACCAATATTTTGATTTAGTAGATAGCCCTACCAAACAAGAGAGTGCTCTCTCTATGTAAATTTCACAGTCAATGAGGAGACTAGAAAGGAAAATATCTTAGGCTAGATATAAGCTCAATGATTTTCATTAGGGTTTTGTTTTAAATTCACTAGATAGGAAGTGTGAGTCTAAGAACTAGGTCTAGGTTTCAAGGTCAGATTTCAAACGAACAACTGCAAAGATGAAAATGAGGCCATGTAGGTATCCTTATAAGAAAATTTAGATTGTCATTGTGGTATAGGGTTTGAAAATGAGAGAATTATAATGAGAATATAACATATGAGTTCATTCATAAGAGGAAGTCGAACAAATTTATGAAAATATCATTAACCAGAGAACAAAAGTAAGAATTTTTCTTAAATACTCATAATATAATCATATGAAAGCATAAATGTGATTGCAATAAAGCGTAAACATTCAATTTGATGGTAATTCTCAGAAAAAACAATGCATAAAAGCACACCACTGGAGTCCCAAAATTATAGCTACAACAAGTCTTTGATTTCACCGTAAAAAGATGTACATAAGCTCTACACTGCAATATCAACTATCCAACCTCTAAAATAACTTGAGTTTGAGTACATATAGAAAACTAGACAAGATTCCACCACAATGGGTCAAATCCTGATCCAAAACAACTAATTAATGCACATAGTGAGTTATTTCCTAGCTTTTAGGGAAGTTAGAAATAGTCTCCCCTATTTTAGCTAACAAGTATGAGTCTTTGTCTCCTTAATTAATTACAAGATACCTAAAAAATGAGGAGCATAAATAAACTTCATTAAAAATGAAACAACTCATGAGACAGTTGTTACCTCAAATATTTGACCTTTTTTCTCTCACACCTATCCATAAAGCCTTCTACACAGTAATGTAGCGTGCCTGGCAAAAGCGTAGTGTGCTTTGACAGAAGCATAGCGTGCATTTGGAGGGGATTTTGAGGTGATTTTTATGCATATTTTTTCTGATCTAAAGGTTGGATAAGGTAGCCATAGATGTCCTCTAGCCAACTGGACCTTGAAACTTGCAAAATACCACCTGTAAGACACTCAAAAATTCATTTCCCCAAGGTTACTCCAAAATCGTAGCATGCTTTGAAAAACAGTGGTAGAAAGATAAAATTTGGGGTGTTTCTGAGTTTTCCTAAAAAATTCGGAACTGGCATACAAAAAAAAAGTCATATCTGAGATGTAAACATCAAAATAAATCCATCCATTCAATGCTAGCCTCCATTGGAAACTCTGAGAAAAAGTGTAGTGTTGCCTTGCTACGCTTTTGAACTGAAATTACCAAAATTTCCCAAAAATTTCAAAATTTCCCAAGCTTTCTACAGAATGAGTGCTGAAAGGTGGAGAAATATCTCTCTAAACACAACATTGTTTTCAAATATGAGAGAGGTTTTTTTTCTTTTGTATGTTTTGAACAAAAACATCCTCCGGGTTTCAAAATATTTTCCCATTTGTTCATAATCCAAGTTTGAATTTGGTCTCTAAATATTGTAGAAGCACAACGTCATATTTCAGTGGGTGTTTGGAGGCCTTCCTAGAGGATTTTTGGCTTGAAAGTTGTATGGCTGGAAATATGAGGATTTTAGATATACGATGGAGTCATCAAGAACTGCAAACCCCTACTCTAAATCCCTTCAAAAATTGAATTGAAGACAACCTGTCCAAAAGTGCAGAAAATGACCTGGAGCAATTTCCCTGTGTGCAATGTAAACCCTTTTCAAATGACCTTTGGATAAATTTTGAAGCATTGTTCTCCTACATATGATTTGGATCATATATGGAGACATGTATTTCTTTATTGTACTTCCTCTCCTAACTTTGCATGGTGGTTGTTTGTATGATAGAAACCCTAGCATGATAGGAAGTAAGGAAAGGGTGAAACTTAAGAAAACAGGGGAAAATGGGGAAACAATTTTAGGGAGGTAAATGAGGGGCATAGGAGTTAGGTAAAATTCCTAAAATATTTAGGGGATATAGGTTAATTTTTTAGGAACACAGTACAAGTGGAATTTCTTGAAAATACTGAGGGGAAGGTGTGAAAATGTGGAAAACACAGTCCTAGCCTAAGAAATTGTCAATGGAGCAGCATATGCTTCAGTTTGTAGGAAAAATGGAAGAAATGAAGGGAATATGTGAGGGGAATGCTTTGGGGGAGTATGTGAAGTGTAGGTGACTATAGGAGAGCAGTAAAATGAGGGTTTTACCACTGAAATGAAACAATTTCACATCGAAGTCAAAATCACAATGAAAGCCCTAGAAGAGGGAAATCCATTGAAATTTTTGAGAAGATAGATGCATAAGAGGAGTGCCAAATTCTACTCAATTTCCCAATATATGTTGTAAACCTCTAAAATGATCAACAAAAACCATTTGAATGGTTTTTTTTCCTCCAATTCAAAAGTATAGCAAGTGAGCTAGAAGTGCAATGTAGGAGGTAAACTTGTGCGTTGAGGATGAATTTTGATGCTCTAGTGGCTGGGATGATGCTCAATGATGGAGAGGTGCTCAATGAAAGTGAAATGAAAAATTTTAATGCTTTGAATGTTATTTTATAAGCTAGAGGTTGAGTTTTTCTTAAGTCATGGAGGTGACATCACTGATATTTTTGACAAACCGAATGATGGCACTATAGCATAGTTAATAGAATATTTTTGAAATGAAAATATTACCTTTACCTTTATTTCTTTTTTTTCTCCTAATTTTCTAGCTCACTTTAATGGTGACTCAAGTGATGGGCATGAATATTTTTTTCTTTTTATGATAATATAATGATAGGTTAAGAGAAACCCTATAACATGACCAATATGATGACATATTAGCTTCTCAATGACCTGGGACACCTCAATGATGACATGACCATGATGAGTGATGATAAAATGAATAAATGGAGGGAGTAGCACTGACCTAGACTACAACCAATGATCAAATTTATTTTGAAAACTTATTTGAAACCATAAAATTTGACTTAGGACCCTATCAACTAACCTTGAAAGAGTACATTTGATCCCTATAGAATGACAAACAATAATATTTTCTCGAGCTAGGGAGGACAACTCCTTTTAGGAGGTGTTAAGAACACCATAGACCAGGTAGCCTCATCCATTGGGAAATGGAGTAAAATAAAATATTAGACACTCAAATTATTAACTGAAACAAAAAATGACTTTGACTAAAAAACTTGGCTACTGACTAAACTTACTTATGGCAGGAGAAAATCGACATCTTAGGGCCTTCTCCTCAAGCTTCAAATCATGATGATAACCTCCCATCTACTGAATATATATATAATCATGAAATATGATCCCTCTAGTTTAACCAATGCAACAAATGGTTACTTACTTGAATCCTGCTCACACTTTCCTTGAGTGGGAAGAAAAATAAAAAGCTACGCAACTCCAAGTGTCCACTAAACACGTTTTCATGATTCATAAATAATATTCATCTTTTGAGATGGCTGCAACAAATTAGAAATAGGGTTTTCAATAATATTAGGAGAAAGGGAAGTTTGTACTTGAATTTTTTGCATTTGAGACAACAAAAATGTGCACATTCATAGGATCCAGGACAATGTCCTCTACTTCAGCAAACTCTTCATTTTATGAAACTCGAGGAATATCATCATTTGCAAAAACCTCTAAAGCAACCTCTTCTTTTTCAGTACATTCCTATAACTTATGTTGGTTGATTTGAAACCTAGCATCTTTAAAATCTAAAACTACATGTATCTCTCTTTTAGAAAATTGAGTCATGAGTAATCCTTCATGTGAATCTAAATTAAGAGTTTATACAGTAGATTATTTATTAGATATTTAAAAAATATTAAATTTAATGGACTCTTAAATAACTGGCACAACAAGATGCAATTCTATGCCACATACCCCTTTAATCCCATCGTCTTGGGTTGCATTCTCATGCTGCTGAAAATAAGAATTTTGAAAAGGATTCATAATATTATTTTCCTCAATCGTTGACCCAGAAGTTGAATAAACCAATGGACTGTCTATTTATTTTTATTGTTTGAAAGATTTTTCATACTCTTGATCATGAAAATACGGACAAGGTTGCACTTTTTTTTTAACTTCATGGGATATAACTTGAAAATTAGGATGCAAATATGTTTCATCTTCAAGAAAAGAAGGAGTTGATGTGTGATGTGAATGATCCTTTGTATCAAGGGAGCTAATCTCTGTTATTTTTTGTTGAGAAGAAAATTCATGAAGGGCCTCTATGATCTCATAATCCAAACACTCTTCATCACCAAAATCCTCTTCAAGGTATTGAATGAAATCTTCACAAGATTCACAACAATATTTGAACAATAAGAATGAATGATGATACTTTCCATACATCGCAAAAAAATTTGTGTGGAAATCTTTAAGAGAGAATAAGCTACCTAGTTTCAACCCTTCATACCATGATCTTGCTTTCCCTTCCAGGGTAGCCATAAAAATTTTCATCAAACAATCCTCATGGAACCTAATCCGAAGATTATGTATATGCCAATGAAATTTTATAATTAGATGCAAAATAGCCTCATTCTTGTTTCCATATATTAATTTGGGCAAATAAGTTTTCCAAACTATGCAAGGAATTTGATTTGGAAAACCATGAATGTGAGCATGATTCATAGGAGAATACCTTATAGCAATTGAAACCATCTTGAAAATAGTAAAGTCACAAAAAAATTCTTCAAGCTATCGGTTTTTTAGCAGTTGAGTCACCATGAAAACTCTAAACTTTTGGATTCTTCGACACTAGAGTCACCAGGTGAAATATGCACAACCTTCTTGTGCCTGATAACTTTGCACCATTAGCAATCAAAGCTAATATTTTTCGTTCTTTCCCAGGGAAAATTTATCCTTCACTCCCCAGCAACAGTGCCAAAAATATTAACACTCCCTCCATTTCCCAAGGCTGAGAAAGGAGACAGAAGTAGGTAACCTCAAACCAATCTTTAGATTTGTTAGCTAGCCCTACCAAATTAGAGAAGGATCTCTCAATGTCAGTTTCATAGTCAATGAGGTGTCTGAAAAGGAAAATTTCTTAGGCTAGATATAAGCTTAACGATTTTTATCAGGGTTTTGTTTTGAATTTTGTTGGATAGGAAGTGCCAGTCTACGAACTAGGTCTAGGTTTCAAGGTCATATTTTAAATGAACAAATGCATATATGAAAATGAGGCCAAGTAGGTATACTTCGAAACACATTTAGATTTAGCTTGTGGTATAGGGTTTGAAAAAGGGAAAATCAGAATGAGCATATAACATATGAGTTCATTCATTAGAGGAAGTAGAAAAAATTTATGAAAATATCATTAAATAGAGCACAAAACAAGAATTTTTCTTAAAGAGTCACAAGATCATCATATGAAATAAACATGTTATTTAAAGAAATAATAAGCATTCAATTTGATGGTATTACTGAGAAAAAACAATGCCAATAATCATACCACTGGACTCCCAAAATTATAGCTGCAACATGTGTTTGATTGCACTGTAAAAAGATGTACATAAACTCCACACTACAATATCAACTATCCAACCTATAAAATGACTTGATTTTGAGTACATATAGAAGGCTAGATAATATGCCACCTTAATGGGTCGAAACCTGATCCAAAACAACTAATTAATGAACCTAATGATTCATTGCCTAGTTTTTAGGGAAGTTAGAAACAATCTCCCCTATTTTAGCTAACAAGTAAGAGTCTTTGTCTCCTTGATTAATTACAAGATCCCTCAATAATGAGGAGCATAAATAGACTTCATTAACCTTGAAATAGCTCATGACACAGTTTCTACCTCATATCTTTGACCTTTTTTGACTGACACTTCTCCAGAAAGCCTTCTACACAAAAACATAGCGTGCATGGAATAAATGCAGTGTGCTTTGACAGAAGCATAGTGTGCACTTGGAGGGGCTTTTGAGGTGACTTTTATGCATCTTTTTGCCGATTTGAAGGTTGGATAAGGTAGCCCTAGATGTGCTATAGCTAATTGAATCTTGAAACTTGAAAAATACCACCTGTAAGAAACTCAAAACTTCATTTCCCCAAGGTTACTCTAGAAGCGTAGTGTGGGTTGAAAAATGTGGCAGAAACATGAAATTTGGGGTGTTTTCTAGGTTTTCCTCCAAAATTAGGAGCTTTTATGCAGAAAAAAGGCATATCTGGGATGTACATATCAAAATACATCCATCGATGCAAGTATGACCTCCATTGGAGCCTATGAGAAAAATCATATCGTGGCCATGCTATGCTTCTGTACAATTGAAATTGCCTAAATTTCCCAAAAAATTCAAAATTTTCCAAAAAACTCAAAATTTACCAAAACATTCTACAAAAATAGGGCTCAAAGGTGGCGAAATATCTCTACCCATAAATTTTTTTGCAACAATGAGAGAGGTTTTTGTTCTTTGGTATTCTATGAACAAGAATCTCCTCTAGTTTTCAAAAATACTTTCCCATTTGTTTAGAATCCAAGTTTGAAGTTGGTCACTGAAAAATTAGAGAAGCACAGTGTGCTCTACGAAAAAGCACAACATGGTCTTTGAGTGTGTATTTGGAGGCCTTATCGGAGGATTTCTAGGCTGAAAGTGGTACGGTTGGAAATATAACAATGTATTCTACACAATGGAGTCATCAAGAATTGTAAATCCCTGCTCCAAACCCTTAAAAAATTGACTAGAAGACAACATGTCCAAAAGTCCAGAAAATGACATAGAGCAACTGTATTTTGGGAATTTATCTCAAATCTTAATACTTGTGCATAAAATGAAGGATTTTTTTGTTCTTTTGTCTATTATTGACAAAAACCTCTTTATCATTTGTCAAATTAATCTTCATTTCTTCAGAAAGTAAATTTTAAGTAGGATTGTCCCTGTGTGCAATGTAAACCCTTTTCAAATGATCCTTTGATAAATTGTGAAGCATTTATCTCCTTGCATATGAGTTGGCTCATATCTGGAGACATGTCCTTCTTTTTTGAACTTCCTCTTCTCACTTTCCATGGTGTTTATTTGTATGATATAAACCCTAGCTTGATAGGAAGGAAGGAAAGGGTGAAACTTAGGAAAACAAGGAAATATGGGGTAGCAATTTTAAGGAGGGAAATGAAGGGGATAGGTGTTAGGGAAAAATCCTTAAAAATTAGGGGAGATAGGGTGGTGTTTTAGGAACAAATTACAAGCATGATTGATTGAAAATAGTGAGGGGAAGCTATGAAAATGTGGAAAACACAGTACTAGCCTAGGTAATTGTCAATGGAGCAGCATAGTCTAGGGTTTGTAGGAAAAATGGAAGAAATGAAGGGAATAGGTGAAGGGAATGCATTGGGGGAGTATGTGAAGTGTAAGTGAGTGTAGGAGAGTATTAAACTGAGGGTTTCACCACTAAAATGAAACAAATTCACATGGAAATCAAAAGCACAATGAAAACCCTAGAAGAGGGAAATTCAATGAAATTTTTGAGAAGATAGATGTATAAGAGGAGTGCCAAATGCTACCCACTTGCCCAATAGATGTTTTAAACCTATGAAATTATGAAAGAAACCCATTTGAATGGCTACTTGTCCTCCAATTAAAAAACACAACAAGTGGGCTAGAAACGTAGCGTAGGAGCTAAACTTGTGCTTTGACGATGGATTTTGATGTTAGGGTGGTTGGGATGATTCTTAATGATGGAGAGGTGCTCAATGAAAGTGAAATGAATAATTTTAATGCTTTTAATGGTCTTTTATAAGCTATAGGTCGTTTTTATATTAAGTCGTGGAGGTAACATCATTGATCTTTTTGAAAAACTGAATGATGGGACTACATCATAGTCAGCATAATATTTTTGAAATGAAATATTACCCTTACCTTTATTTTTATTTTCCTAAGTTAATGGTGACTCAAGTGATGGACATGACTCTTTTTTTCTTTTTATGAAAATACAATGATAAGTCAAGAGAAATCGTAGACCATGACCGAAATGATGACATATTAATTCCTCAATGACCAAAGACACCTGAATGATTCCATGAACATGATGAGTGATGATAAAATGAACAGTTGGAGGGAGTTGCACTGACCCAGACAACAACCAATGATCAAATTTTATTTGAAACTATAAAATTTGAACTAGGACTCTATCAACTATCCTTGAAAGAGTACATTTGATCACTCATGACTGATAGACACTGACATGGCTCCAGCTGGGGATGGAAACTCCTTTTAGGAGGTATCAAGAACACCATAGACTAGGTAACCTCATCCATTCGACAATGGAGTCAAAATAAAATAGTTAGCACTCAAATGACTAACTGAAACAAAAATTGACTTTGACTCAAAAACATGACAACTGACTGGACTTACTTATGGTAGCAAGCCATCGAGATCTTAGGGCCTTCTCCTCGGGTTTCAAATCCTGAAGATAACCACAAACCTACTGAATATATATATATATATATATATATATATATATATATATGAATGTGCACATTTTTTATGCATCAAACGCATAATTTCAAGAACAAACTGCGTTTGACGCATAAAAAATGTGCACGTTCATAGGATGGAGGATAAAATCCTCTTCTTCATCAAACTCTTGATTTTCTAAACCTAGAGGAAGATCATCATCTACAAAAGGCTGCAAAAAATTCTTCTTTCTCACTACTTTCTTGCAACTTATGATGGTCGATTTGACACCTAATATCTTCAAAATCTGCAACTATATGTATCTCTCTTTCAGAAAATGGATCCATGAGTAATCGTCAAGTAGAAAATTTATTATATATTTGAAAAAGATAAAATTTAATGGACTCTTCAATAACTGTCACAACAAGATGCAACTCTAGGTCACATACCCCTTTAATCTGATCTTCTTGGGATGCATTCTTATGTTGTTGAGAATAATAATTTTCAAAAGGATTTATAATCTTATTTTCCTCAATCATTGACCCAGAATATGAAAAACCAAATGGGCTATCTATTTGTTTTTCTTGTTTGAAAGAGTTACCATACTCCTAATCATGAAAAGATGGACAAGGCTGCAAAAATTTGTTAACTTCATGGGATATAAATTGACTGTTAGGATGCATATCTATTTCATCTCCAAGCAAAGAAGGAGTTGATGCATGCTATGAATTATCCTTTGTATCAAGGCAGCTAATCTCTATTATTTTTTGTTGAGAAGAAAATTCATGAAGGGCATCTATTGTCTCATAGTCCAGAAACTCTTCATCACAAAACGCCTCTTCAAGTTATTGAATGAAATCTTCACAGGCTTCACAACAATATTTGAACAACAACAATGAATGTTGAGACTTTCCATAAAACTCAAAGAATGTTGTGTGAAAATATTTAAGAGAGAATAAGATACCTGGCTTCAACCCTTCATACCGTGATCTTTCTTTCCCTTCCAGAGTAGTCATAAAAATTTTCATCAAACAATCCTCATGAAACCTAATGCCAGGCTGATGTATATAGCAATGAAATTTTATTAGATGCAGAATAAACTAATCCTCGTTTCGATATATGAATTTAGGCAGAAAAGTTTTCCAGCCTATGAAAGGAATTCGATTTGGAAAACCAAGAATCTGAGCACAATTCATAGGAGCATATCTTCTAGCAATTGAAATGATCCTGAAAACAGTAAAGTAGCCAAAAATTTCTTCAAGATACCAGTTTTTGAACAGTGGAGTAGCCATGAAAACTCTGAACTTTTGGATTCTTCGACACTAGATTCGTAAGGTGAAAGATGCACAACATTGTTGTGCATGATCACTTCTCACCATTAGAAATTAGAGCTAATATTTTTCATTATTTCCCATGGAAAATTTATCCTTCGCTCCTCGGCAACAATGCGAAAAATATTATCACTCCCTTCATTTCCGAAGGCCGGGAAAGGAGACTGAAGGAGGTAACCTCAAACCAATTTTTAGATTTGGTAGATAGCCCTACCAAAACAGAGAGGGATATTTCAATGTGAAATTCAAATTCAATGATGTGATTGGAAAGGAAAATGTCTTAGGCTAGATATAAGCTTAGTAATTTTAATTAGGGTTTTTTTAAAATTTCCCTGGATAGGAAGTGTTAGTCTAGGAACTAGGTCTAGGTTTCAAGGTCATATTTCAAATGAACGGCTAAAGAGTTGAAAATGAGGCCAGGTAGGTATACTTAGAAACACATTTAGATTGTCGTTATGGTATAAGTTTTGAAAAAGGGAGAATGAGAATGAGCATATAACATATGAGCTCATTCATCAGTGGAAGTAGAACAAAATTATGAAAATATCATTAAACAGAGCACAAAAGTAATAATTATGCTTAAAGACTCATAAGATAATCACATGAAAGCATACATGAAATTTCAAGAAAGCATAAACATTAAATTTGATTGTAATACTTAGAAGAAAAAAAATCCAATAAGCATACCACTGGAGTCCCAAAATTATAGCTGCAACATGTCTTTGATTTCACTGTAAAAAGATGTACATAAGCTCCACACTGCAATATGAAATATCCAACCTCTAAAGTGACTTGATTTTGAGTACATACAGAAAAATAGACAATATGCCACCTCAATGGGTCGAAACCTGATCCAAAACAACTAATTAATTCACCTCATGAGTTATTGCCTAGTTCTTAGGGAAGTTAGAAAGAGTCTCCCCTATTTTAGCTAACAAGTACGAGTATTTGTCTCCTTGACTAATTACAAAATCCCTCAATAATGAAGAGCATAAATAGACTTCATTAACCATGAAACATCTCATGAGACATTCATTACCTTGAATCTTTGAATTTTTTTTACTGACCCCTGTCCAGAAAGTCTTCTACACAGAAACATAGCGTGCTTTGACAGAAGCATAGTGTGCACTTCAAGGGGCTTTTGAGGTGACTTTTATGCATATTTTCTCTGATCTGAAGGTTGGATAAGGTAGCAATGGATTTCATCTAGCCAAATGAACCTTGAAACTTGAATCATACCACGTTTAATTTACTCAAAACTTCATTTCCCCAATATTACTCCAGAAATGTAGTGTGGGTTGAAAAAGAGTGGCAGAAACATGAAATTTGAGGTGTTTTCTGAGTTTTCCTCCAAAATTATGAAAAACCAAAGGCATATCTAGGATGCAAAAATAAATATTCATCCATAAATTCCAGTATGACCTCCATTAGAGCCTTTGATAAAAAGCGTAGCGTGGCCATGCTACACTTCTGTACAACTGAAATTGCCAAAATTTCCCGAAAATTTCAAAATTTGCCAAACATTTATGCAAACCTAGGGCTCAAAGGTGGAGCAATATCTCTCTGACCATAACGTTTTTTGCAACAATGCAAGAGGTTTTTTTTCTTTGGTATGTTATGAATAAAAAATTCCTCCTTTTTTCAAAAATACTTTCCCATTTTTTCAGAATCCAATTTTGAAGTTTGTCTCTAAAAATTTCAGAAGCACAACGTGCTCTCAACAGAAGCCTAATGTGGTATTTGAGTGGGTTTTTGGAGGCCTTCCAAGAGGATATTTTGGGCTGAAAATGGTATGGTTGGAAATCTTAGGATGTTTTCTACACAATGGATTAATAAATCACTGCAAAAGCTTGCTTCAAACCCCTAAAAAAGGGACTTGAAGACAACCTGTCCAAAAGTGCAAAAAATGACCTGTACCAACTATTTTTTTGGAATTTCTCAAATCATAACACTTGTGCATAAACCGAGGAAGGTTTTTTTTCTTTTTTCTATTATTGAAAAAACCCTCTTTCAAGTTTTTTAAAATCCTCTTCATTACTTCATAAAGTAAATTTGACGTAGGATTGTCCCTGTGTGCAATATAAAAAAATTTCAAATGACCTTTTGATGAATTGTGAAGCATTGATCTCCTGCACATGAGTTGGCTAATATATGGAGACATGTTCTTATTTTTTTTACTTTTCTCACTTTCCATGTTTTTTGTTTGTATGATAGAAACCCTAGCTTGATAGGAAGGAATGAAAGGGTGAAACTTAGGAAAATAGGGGAAATTGGGGTAACAATTTTAGGGAGGGAAATGAGGGGGTTAGGAGTTGGGGTAAAATCCTAAAATAATTATGGGAGATAGGGTAGTGTGTTAGGAACACAATACAAGTGTAATTTCTTGAAAATATTGAAGAGAAGGTGTGAAAATGTGGAAATCACAGTCCTAGCCTAGGAAATTGTCAATGGAGAAACATAGGCTAGGGTTTGTAGGAAAAATGAGAAAAAATAAAGGGAATAGGTGAGGGGAATTATTTGGGGGAGTATGTGAAGTGTAGGTGAGTTTAGGAGAGCAGGAAACTGAGGTTTTTACCACTAAAATGAAACAAATTCACATGGAAATCAAAAGAGCAACGAAAACCATAAAAGAGGAAATTCACTGAAATTTTTGAGAATATAGATAAATAAGAGGAGTGCCAAATGCTACTTTCTTGCCCAATAGATGTTGTAAAAATTTAAAATTATGAAAGAAACCCCTTTGAATGGCTTCTTTCCCTCCAATTCAAAATCACAAGTGAGCTAGAAGTGCATCGTAGGATTTAAACTTGTGATTTGAGGATAAATTTTGATGCTTTGGTGGTTGGGATGATGCTCATTGATGGAGAGGTGCTCAATGAACAATTTTAATTCTTTGAATGGTATTTTATAAGCTAGAGGTCAATTTTTTCTTAAGTCATGTAGGTGACATCATTTACCTTATTGACAAACTAAATGATGGGACTGAAGCATAGTCAACACAGTCTTTTTGAAATGAAAATATTACCTTTACCTTTATTGCTTTTTTTTTCTAAGTTGCTAACTCCCTTTAATGGTGACTCAAGTGATGGACATGACTCTTTTTTTCTTTTTTTTCTAACAATATAATGACAAATCAAGAGAAACCCTAGACCATGACTGAAATGATGAAATATTAATTTCTCAATGACCCAATACACATGAATGATGACATGCCCATGATGAGTGATGATAAAATGAACACGTGGATGGAGTAGCACTGACCTAGAAAATAACTAATGATAAAATTTTATTTGAACACTTATTTGAAACTGTAAAACTTGACCTAGGGCCCTATCAGTTAACCTTGAAAGAGCACATTTGATCACATGTGACTGACAGACACTAACATTGGTTCGAGCTAGGGATGACAGCTCCTTTTAAGAGGTGTCAAGAACACCATATGCCAGGTAGCCTCATCCATTAGGAAATGGAATCAAATTAAAATAGTAGACACTCAAATGACTAACTGAAACATAAATTGAATTGGACTCAAAAACTTGACTACTGACTAAACTTACTTATGGCAACACACCATCGAGATCTTAGGGCCTTCTCCTCGGGCTTCAAATCCTGATGATAAATGCCCACCTGCGAGTATATATATATATATATATATATATATATATATATATATAATCATGCGATATGATATATCTAGTGTAACCAATCCAACAAATGATTACTTGCTTGAATCCTCCTCACACTTTCCCTGAGTAGACAGAAAAAACAAAACCTAGGAAACTCCAAGTGTCCACTAAACACGTGTTCATGATTCATAAATACAAGAATATTGATCATCCCATATGGCTTCAACAAATTGGAAAGAGGGTCTTCAATACTATCAGGAGAAATGGAAGTTTTTCCTTGAAATTTTGCATTTGAGGCAGTGAAAATGTGCACATTCATAAGATCTAGGAAAAAAATCCTCTTCTTCAGCAAACTCTTCATTTTATGAACCTAGAGGAAGATCATCATCTGTAAAAGGCTCTAAAACAACCTCTTCTTTTTCACTACTTTCCTGCAACTTATGATGGTCGATCTAAAACCTAGCATCTTCAAAATTTGAAACTACATGTATCTCTCTTTCTAAAAATGGATTCATGAGTAATCCTTCATGTGAATATGAATTAGGAGTTTCTAAAGTAGAATATTTATTAGATATTTGAAAAATATTAACTTTAATGGACTCTTCAATAACTGGCACAAAAAGATGCAATTTTATGTCACATACCCGTTTAATCCCATCGCCTTGGGCTACATTCTCATTCTAGTGAAAGTAAGATTTTTCAAAAGGATTTGAAATCTTATTTTACTCGACCATTGACCCATAATATGAATAAAGAAATGGAATGTCTATTTATTCTTCTTGTTTGAAAGAGTTCTCATACTCCTGATCATGAAAAGATGGACAATGCTGCAAAACTTTGTTAACTTCATGGGATATAATTGGACTGTTAGGATGTAGATATGTTTTATCTTCAATCAAAGAATGAGTTGATGTGTGTTTTGAATGATCATTTGTATCAAGGCATCCAATCTATGTTATTTTCTTTTGAGAAGAAAATTCATGAAGAGCCTCGATGATATCATAATCCAGACACTCTTCATCACCAAAAGCCTCTTCAAGGCACTGAATGAAATCTTCACAGGATTCAAAACAATATTTTAACAACAAGACTGAATGATGAGACTTTCCATAAAACTCATATAATGTTGTGTGGAAATATTAAAAGAGAATAAGATACATGGCTTCAACCCTTCATACCATGATCTTCCTTTCCCTTCGAGGGTAGCCAAAAAAATTTCATCGAAAAATCAACATGAAACCTAATCCCAAGCTTATGTATATGCCAATGAAATTTTATTAGATGTAGAATAGCCTCATCTTCATTTCCATCTATGAATTTGGGTAGATAAGTTTTCCAACCTATGCAAGGAATTCGATTTCAAAAACCAGGAATGTGAGAACGATTCATAGGAGCATACCTTCTAGCAATTGAACCCATCTTGAAAACAATAAATTCACCAAAATTTCTTCAAGATACCAGTTTTTGAACAATGGAGTCACCATGAAAACTCTAAAATTTTGGATTCTTCGACAATGGAGTCGCGAGGTGAAATATGCATAACATTCTTGTGCATGATCACTGTTCACCATCAGGATTAAGAGCTAATATTTATTGTTCTTTCCCAAGGAAAATTTATCCTTCGCTCCCTGCAAATGATGCCAAAAATGTTAGCACTCCCTCTGTTTCCCAAGGCGGAGAAGGGATACTGAATGAGGTAACCTCAAACCAATCTTTAGATTTGGCAGCTAGCCCTACCAAACTAGAGAGGGCTCTCTTGATGTCAATTTCATAATCAATGAGGTGACTAGAGAGGAAAATATCTTAGGATAGATACAAGTTAAATGATTTTGATTAGTTTTTTTTTTTTTTTTTTAATTTTGTTGGATAGGAGGTGTTAGTCTAGGAACTAGGTCTATGTTTCAAGGTCACATTTCAAATGAACAACTGCAGAGATGAAAATGAGGCCAGGTAGGTATACTTAGAAACACATTTAGATTTTAGTTGTGGTATAGGGTTTGAAAAAGGGAGAATTAGAATGTGCATATAACATATGAGTTCATTCATGAGAGGAAGTAGAGCAAATTTATGAAAATCTCAATATACATAGCACAAAAGATTTTTTCTAAAAGACTCATAAGATCATCATATGAAAGAATACATGTGATTGAAAAAAAGCATAAACATTCAATTTTATGGTAATACTGAGAAAAACAAATGCCAATAAGCATACCACTAGAGTCCCATAATTATAGCTACAACATGAATTTGATTTCACTATAAAAGGATGTACATAAGCTCCACAATGCAATATCAACTATCCAACCTCTAAAATGACTTTATTTTGAGTACATATAGAAAAATAGACAAGATTCCACCTCAATGGGTTGAAACCTGATCCAAAACAACTAATTAATGCACCTAATGAGTCATTGGCTAGGTTTTAGGGAAGTTATAAATAGTCTCCCATATTTTAACTAACAAGTAGGAGTGAGGAGAATAAATAGAATTCATTAACCATGAAACAACGCATGAGACCGATTTTACCTCAAATATTTTACATTTTTTTACCAACACTTGTCCCAAAGGCCTTCGACGTAGAAACGTAGCGTGCCTCCCAAAAAAACAGCGTGCTTTGAGAGAAGTGTAGTGTGCACTTGGAGGGGATTTTGAGGTGACGTTTATGCATCTTTTTGTTGATCTGAAGATTGGATAAGGTATCCCTGGATGTCCTCTAGCAAAATAAACCCTGAAAATTGAAAAATACCACCCATAAGACACTCAAAACTTTATTTACCCAAGGTTACTCCAGACGCATAACATGGGTTGAAAAAAAGTGGAAAAAACATGAAATTTGGGGTGTTTTCTATGTTTTCCTCCAAAATTAGGAACTGTCATGCAAAACCAAAGTCATATCTGGGATTTAAACATCAAAATTCATCTATCCATCCAAGGTTTACCTCCATTAGAGCCTCTACAAAAAGGCGTAGCATGGCCATGCTATGATTCTGTACAACTAAAATTTCCAAAATTTCCCAAAAAATTCAAATTTTGCCAAACATTTCTATAAAAATATGGCTCAAAGGTGGAGAAATAACTCTCTAAAAATAATGTGTTTTTCAGACATGAGAGATATTTTTTTTACTTGATATCGTATTAATAAAAACCTCCTCTAGTTTTCAAAACTACTTTCTCATTTGTTCAGAATACAAGTTTGAAGTTGGTCGCTAAAATTTGGAGAAGTGCAACGTGATCTTTGAGTGGGTCTTTCAAGGCCTTCATAGAATATTTTTGTTCTGAAATTCACATGGTTGTAATGTTGAGGATTTTTTCTACACAATGGAGTCATCAAGAACTTCAATCCCCTGCTCCAAACCCCTCAAAAATTGACTTGAATACAACCTTTCCAAAAGTGCAGAAAATGACCTCGAGAAACAATAATTTCGGAATTTCTCTCGAATAATAACACATGTTTATAAACTGAAGGAGGTTTTTTTTCTTTGGTCTATGACTGAAACAAACTTCTTCCACTATTGTTAAATACATATTCATTACTTCAGAAAGTAAATTTGAAGTAGGATTGTCCCTGTGTGCAACTTAAACCCTTTTCAAATGACATTTTGATGAATTGTGAAGCATTGATCTCCTACATATGAGTTGGATCACATTTGGAGACATGTAATTCTTTTTTTTTACTCCCTCTTCTCACTTTCCATGGTGTTTTTTTGTATGATAGAAACCCTAGCTTGATAGGAAGGAAGGAAAGGCTGAAACTTAGGAAAACAGAGGAAAATGGGGCAACAATTTTAGGGAGGGAAATGAAGGGGATAGGAGTTAGGGAAGAATCCTAAAAACTTATGAGAGATAGGGTAGTGTGTTAGGAACACAGTAAAAGTGGATTTTCTTGAAAATATTGAGGGGAAGGTGTGAAAATGTGGAAAACACAGTCCTAGCCTAGGAAATTGTCAATGGAGCAACATAGGCTAGGGTTTGTAGGAAAAATGGAAAAAATGAAGGGAATAGGTGAGTGGAATTATTTTGGGGAGTATTTGAAGTGTAGTTCAGTGTAGGAGAGCAGGAAATGAGGGTTTTATCAGTGAAATGAAACAAATTCACATGGAAATCAAAAGCGATGTGAAAACCCTAGAAGAGTGAAATTTATTGAACGTTTTGAGAATAAATATGCATAAGAGGAGTGCCAAATGCTACTCACTTTCCCAATAGATGTTGTAAAACTCTTAAATGATGAAGGAAACCATTTTTAAGGGATTATTTTCCTCCAATTCAAAAGTGTGGCAAGTGAGCTAGAAGCGCAACGTATGAGGTAAACTTGTGCTTTGAGGATGAATTTTGATGCTCTGGTGGTTGGGATGACGCTCAATGATGGAGTGGTGCTCAGTGAAAGTGAAATTAAAAATTTGAATGCTTTGAATGGTCTTTTATAAGCTTGAGGTTGTTTTTTCTTATGTCATGGAGGTGACATCGTTGATCTTTTTGACAAATTGAATGATAGAACTGAAGCATAGTCAACATAGTCTTTTTGAAATGAAAATATTACCTTTACCTTTATTGATTTTGTTTTTCCTAAGTTTCTAGCTCCCTTTAATGGTGACTCAAGTGATGTGCATGGCTCTTTTTTTATTTTTATGACAATATAATGAAAATTAAATAGAAACCCTAGGCCATGACTGAAATAATGAAACATTAACTGTTCAATGACCCAAGACACCTCAATGATGACATGACCATGATGTGTGATGATAAAATGAACAGGTGGAGGGAGTATCACTGACCTAGAAAACAACCAATGATCAAATTTTATTTAAAAAATTATTTGAAACTATAAAATTTGACCTAAGACCCTATCAACTAGCTTTGAAAGAGTACATTTGATCACTGGTGACTGAAAGAAACTAACGAGTTCCGTTGGTATAAGTTACACCATTAGCTCAATCCTCCTCCTCTCGCACACATATGTTAGATAACATATGATATCAATTGGACGATGACCAAAGGCTAGTGTGGGTAACAAACATCACAGTTCCACTAGGGTGAAACTCCAATAACAATCCCTTGGTGTTAGATCTTCTTGTGAGGGTGGTATTATGCCATTTTTCATGTCAATCTTAACAACCAATATGACACCACAACAATCACTCTAATTCTACTAATTTATCACATATTGTTTAGACATGTTCAAAACATATGTTTAGTAAGTTTATTGGGTGCAAGAATACAAGAATGGAAAACATTACTAGAGGTATTGCATACCCTCTGGTAAAATGAAAAATTTCTCTAAGGAAATGAGTCATTAAATTCTCAAACATGACAGTCTAATGAATGAATGTAGTCACACAATTTCTAACAATGACCATGGATGAGGTGTTGGACAACCAATTCCATAATTTCATCAAAATCATAACATACAAGGGATCATGCAAACCATGGGCATAATGATGATTTTCACAATTAATGTATACCATAACATTTAGAAATATACGAGATTCATTCCAAACATATGTGATTCATGTAATATAATAGTCCATAAATCAAATATATAACTGAAATAGAATTATATGAGTATTTTATGATGGTTGGAAACTAAAATACAAACTTCCAATCTCCACCCAAACATAGGTTAGCTACACTACAACTTTCTTGTAGTTGACCACCCCTGAACCATATCCAAAGTATGAGGGGATACTTGCTCAACTATAATTCACACCAATGATTGGTAACAACTCAGGAGATGGATTCCATTATCGAGGTTTTTTATCAACCACCCTCTAGAATTAAGAACTAGAGTGACTCAATCACTCTTTGAGCTCATTCAAATGGCTTCACCCCAGGTCCGCATGTGGTATTGGTTAGTCTAAGATATTTAATCCACTTCCCAAGTGGTTTATCAATTTCATTTTCATAGAAATAACCATAGGGGTTTGCAATCCACTTTACAAGTGGTTAATTAATTGAATTTTCATAGAAAGCACCACACGGGTCTGCAGTCCACTATCCAGGTGGTTTCTCACCTCTCCAACAAGAACCAAAATGATCTATATTTCCCTATACAGGTGTTTTATCACCTATATAACAAGCAAAAAAATGACTTATAATTGCATATGTAGGGGTTTTCTCACCTATATAGAAAGAACCATAGTGACTTGACCATCCAAAAGCCTTCAACTAACCACTTAGTCATAGAAACATAGTCGAGTGACCTTAAAGACAAAATTCATTGGGATAAATCCAAATCCATATGTTTTATATCATTCCCAAAGCTCTACATCCCATACCCATCATTATTTTTTATTTTGTATCCATGTTTCCAACAATTCCATGTACTCCACCACTAATAATGAGTGCCCTATCCCAGTTCTATAAGGAGGTAGACAAAAATAATACTAAGACGAAAGCATAGAGATTATGTTCCCTCTCATTGTCTGATATTCCTCTTTTTTGTTGTGCTTATTTCCTCATGCACTGTCCCTATCCTTGAAAGTTTTGAAATAAATTCTTATGAGGATTCCATCTTACCATGATTGACGAGGGGAAATGGGAATGGGAACCGTCCTATGCCCACACTTCACAATCCCATATCATCAATTCTTGTCACGGAGAGTTGCTTGACTAGCTATCAACCAACCTCAAACAATTTAACTCAGCTAAATGTTACTTTCAGAAATTTAAAGTAATATGATTCTTAGTCTTCAAGGCATGCAACTACCCTCTCTTTAGACTATGAATCCATGTTGTCCCTCCCTTTAGGTCAGTCATCAAATTGACATTTAATATTTAATGTTTACATTTTTTTTTCTTCAACCAACCATGGCTCTCATGCTAGCAGTACTCTGTCATATTTACAAGCATGGGAGTGAACTAAAAGGGATTTTATAGACCCCAACCCCTTAAGGGAAAACTACCCTTTGTGTTTTATAAGAAGAAAACAACAAATACAAATAAAGCTTATAATTACAACTCCTCCATATTACTTATACATTAAAAAAAATGTGTAGATTACCGTCATTTAATATACAATCTCCTAGGTTTCTTAATCGAATACAAAGTGATTCCATTACACCTTTACCTGCTCTATTAATTCATTCCAAAGAACGACCTATCTTTGGTCCAGGATGTATAGTTTTTCTAGTTAAAATTCTCCCTTGGATTCCATCTGTATCAAAAACCAATCAACCACATGATTAGTCTCATGAACATATGTTTTAAGAAAATAAATGTCAAATAAATTGTGTTCTTTCACTATGGGTGGTAAGGCTAGTATATAATTCATTAGTCCCACTCTTTCAAAAATGTGAAATAATCCACAACATCTGAGAGCTAATTTATCACAAGATCCTACTTTTAATGAAATTTTCCTTGGTCTGAATTGAAGATACAAATGTTCACCCACTTGGAATTCTTTGTGCATCCTCTACTAGTATGTAGTTCTCTTTTTATTATCTAGTACTACCTTCAGTTTTTGCCTAATATTGAGCACTTAATTCTCCATTTGTCTTTGCATGTTAGGTCTAAGAACATCTATGTTCATTCGGTCATTCAAGCTAATGGGAGTGTTTCATGTTTTCCATACAATCCCTCAAAAGGGCTCATATTTAATGAATCTTAGTACACATGATTGTATGAAAATTTAACTAATGGGAGGAACTATTCATAACTCTTTAGTTGATGCATGCAATACATCCTCGACATGTCCTCTAAAATAATATTCACTCTCTCTATTTGGCCATCTATCTAGGGATGATATGTTGTACTAAAAGCTAGCTCAGGTCCAAAACCAACAAACAATTACTTCCAAAAACTTGATGTGAACTTGGAATCCTGATCTGAGATGATATTCTTGCGTATTCCATGCAATTTAAATATTTTCTTCATGAAACTGTGAGCTCGGTCAATGGCATTGTGGGTGGACTTGACAACTAAAAAGTTAGTTTCCTTGCTCAAAAATTTTCATTATCACCATAATGGAATCATGCTACTTGGATGTCATTGGAAATATTGTGATAAAGTCCATAGATAAAACTTACCACTTCCAGTTAGGAATTGGGATGGATTCTAGCAATATTGTTGGGTTCCTGCCTTGTACATTGACTTGTTGACATTCCAAGCACTTGGCAATGTATTAAAAAACTTCCTTCTTCATTCCTAGCAAATATTATGATTTCTTTATGGTTGTTATCATTTTATGATAGCTAGGATGACTTGATTAAGGTATTTTATGTAACTCATCCATTATGAGTTTTTTCAAGTCAATCCCATAAGGCACATATTATCTATCCTTGAACGCCAACATACCATAATTAGTGAGCTTCTAACTCTTGCTCAGGGTTCCATATAGTTATTGTTGTAAGAATTCTTTCACATTTTTAAAATTCTCATAATGTTTTAATTATTCTTTGATCCTTTATTTTGTATGAATTTTATAAGTGCTCATGGCTTCCAAGTGAGCTACTTGTAGACTTCTACTTAGTGCATCAACTACCTTGTTTTCATTGCCTTTAGCTTTTTTTTTAATCTCAAAATGAAATTCACTAATCAAAGCCAACCATATGGCTTGTCTAACATTTCATTTGGGTTGATCAAACAAATATCTAAACCCTCTGTGATATGACATCAACATGAACCTACTTCTAAGCATATTGTGAATCTAGTTTCAATAATGCATGCACCATTGTTTCTAGGTCAAACTGATGAGCAACATAGTTATTTTAATGCTCATTTAATTTCCTTGATTCATAAAAATTTACATGATATTCTTGCATGAATACTCCACCTATTCCTTCTTTGAAGGTGTAAGTGAAAATTAGGATATCCTTTTCTAGGTCTATTATTCTCAAGATAGGTGCATGTGTCAACAATTTATTGAGTTGCTTAAAACTAGTTGTGCACTCTATTGTGTACTAGAAATTGATTCCCTTACTTTATAAATCTATGATTAGATGTTAAATATTTTAAAAATGTTGAATGAATTTCTAATAATATCCAACCAATCCCGTGAAGGATCTAACCTTTGTGAAATTATCAAGAATAGGTCATTCTAGTATGGCCTTGATCTTTTTGGGATCCACACCCACCCATTATTTTAAGTTCGTCTTTCCAAAATATTAAATTGTGATTGAAATAAATCATATTTTCCAAGTTTTGAATACAACTTATGTTCCCTTAGAAGTTTCAAAACTTCCTTGAAGTGGTCCTAGTGCTCTTCTATGGTTTTTTTGTAAACCTATATATCATCTATGAATACCAACAAAAATTTATCTTAAATAGTTGTTGAAGACATTGTTCATTAGGCACATGAATGTTGTTGCATCACTTGTGAGTACAAATGGCACTAACATGAACTCATAGTTTATATATTTCATCTTGCATGTTTTCTTATGGATATCAGTGTCTTTAATTCTGACCTAATGATAACTAGATCTTAGATCTATATTTGATAATATCACAAGCCCTATCAATTGATCAAAAAAATCATCAATTTTGGGAAGTGGGTATTTATTTTTCAACATGGTGTTATTTAATTACTTATATTTAATACACAACCACAACGTACCATCTTTTTTCTTCACAAACAATGTTGGAGGTCACCAAGGAGATACCCTGGGTTTTATATATCCCTTATCCAACATTTCATTTAGTTTTTTTTTTAGCTCAACTAATTACGGTGTGCTAATGCGATATGGAGATTTTGAAATTAGCACCAAATTGGGAATAAACTCAATGAAGAAGTTGATTCCCTCCTAGGTGGTGATCACAACATTTCTTCTAGAAACACACCACTGAAATAATTTAGAATGGTATGAACTTCCATTCAGAGCTTGATACCCTTTGGTCCCTTATTCACTTGAACCAAGGGTGCACCCCTTATGGATGTATTTATTTACTTGTAGTGCTGAGATCTATCAATTTTCTCTTCCCTTGCGACACTCTTTCCTCTCCACCATTGTTGAGACACTCCAATGACTTATTATAACAATGTAACTTAGTTCAATGGGATTCAAGCTAGTCCATGCTAGTCAATATGTCATATGATCCTAGATACAACATGTTGATGGTGGTTGTAGGTGGCGTGTTTCCTAAGTCTAAGGGGCACAATTTCACTAATTCTTCCACCCTCGTTTTGGCTCCCATGGCTAGTTGGACTAGCCATCATTTTTACACGAGGCTTCATTTGTAAAAGCACACATCCATGCAACTTTAGGACTCACATAACTAAAATTTGAGCCCATATCAGTTAAAATTGAAAAAGGATGGTTGGTGACCATACCTTCCATTCTAATCATCTAGAATTGATGATTTGGTTGTTTGCTGTCCAATGCCACATAAATTCATGGTAGACTTTGTTGTAACTTATTTTGACACCGCGTAAGTTACAAAACTATTTAGAAAATAATTTGTCACCTTCCTACAATTCTATTCTTAATTTGATAGATTCCTTCCTTTAGACATAATTTCATCTAACCAATTCCATTTCTAAACCATAAAGTTTATGAGGTTTTTGTAAATATCTATGAGTTATTTTTAAAAGGTTTTTATTTAAAATAAAATTCAATTTTATAATATATATATATATATATTTAAAATATTAAGCATTATATTAAAAATAACAAAATCCAATATCTAAAATATAGAAACCTCATTTATTTATGGTATTATATATGTGAAGTCACCAGACAAATCCATAAAGTCAAATTAAATTGTGTCGCACCCCACACTTAACTATTAAATCACCCTATTGTTTCATGCCTCAGGTATGTGAAAAATAAATCGATTGTTATTAATGGATTTCATGGGCCTTTTCGACATTTAACCAAGGGAGGGGTCCGAAAAGAAGTTTTAAATTCACTAATTTTTTCTAGTTCACTTTGGACCCCCTTTCTAATCCATTTACTAGCTACCCACTTCGAAAACCATTAATTGTATTGATTCTAATTTGGGTCCCAAAAGAAGTTTTACATTTATTGATTTTTTCTACTTCAGATTGGACCCCCTTCCTTCAAAAAAAAATTAATTGTATTGATTCGAATTTTAAAAAATGTGGCAGGAGGAAAATTCCATATGCTTATGAAATATTTTTTTTATAAAGTGTAGTTGGAGGAAGATTTTAGAAAACGCTAAGTAAGAATGAAACTGAGGTAAACAAGACTGAGGTAAAAATGATACTTACATGTGTGAAATGAGGTTATAGGTAAAAGTAAAAGGAGGCTTAGTAAGAATGAAATTTGAAAAAAGGAATTGAACTAGAGTGAAGTTCATTTATATTCCTAAAAAAAAAAAAAAAAAAATTGATTTTCGAAAATTTTACTATGCACATAGCTTTTAAATTGAAAATTATTTTAATTATTTTAAAAATCAAAACATGGGAGAAAAACCAACAATAGTTTTTTTTCTAAGTGAGGCCCAATTCCTGTAAGTGAAAAATACTGAAGTACAAAGCTATACAGGCTAGCTGTACAATAGTAATAGACTCTTTAGGGGTGATCAACAAACTGTTCTTGAGAGACTTGGATTTCCCATAGCGGGAAACCGACCCTTTAAACATAAATATCTGAGCCGCCCATGATAGGGAAACCGGCCATAAGTTTATACAAGACATAGAAATAGTAACATAAAAACTAAAAACATCTATCTGCCAAACTGGCTGGCAACTGAAACAGTAAAACACAAAAACTCCAACAATAATTGAGCAAGGAGACCTGGAGAGATTGCTGAGTGCGCTCCTGGGATCAACCATCATGCTCTGAAGACATCGGCTCCTCCAAGGCCTCTACATCCACATATTCATCGTCGCCACCAAGTAATGATCCTTACATTTGTCCCGATCTTCATGTCTCAGTTCTCGACGCCCGAGAAAGCGACTGATTTGAAGGGGGGTTGGAGCGGGGGCGCGGGGACGGAAGGAGGGGGATGATGGATTTCTTCACGAAGGAGACGGTTATGAAAACGATGGTGCGACCGTCAGCTGCTTGAGAAGCGCTAGAGGCTGATGAGTGGAGGGGCAGCAAACCTTGAGGAGTAAATTAAAGGCTAAAGGCAAGAGTACACAAATAAGTTCAACAGGCGCAGGAAGACGGGTGGAGGCAATGTTCTCGAAGAGTGAGTGGTGAATTGAAGTCCTGGTATCGTCTCCAAGCAGGCCAGAATGCAACATCGACGCCCAGTCTACGTTTTAAAGCTGGAATTGGCATAACCAGGAGGGCAAACACTGCGCAGGGGAGTCAGAGCTCTCCCATGGCTTCCTCCATCCTGCTCTCCGTCCATAGTGAGGGCCATCAACCAAACAACCGCCATATACAGCAGAGCCGAGGTGCAATAACTGTAAAACTGGTCGACCCGAGGCGTATTAATAACGCCTTCAAGTTTAATACGCGGGGCCATGTGGGCATACCACGCAGGCTTCGTTGGGAACAGCGGAGACACGGGACTCTTTGTCGTCCCCATGCTTGTCCAGGAGGAATTAGAAAAATAGTTTTAAGAGATAAGGAACAAAGGAAATTTTGAAGGAAAAATGTAAGAGAACATAATATTTGGATAAATATTTATCCAAATATTTTAAATGATTAAAAGGAAAAGTTAAAAAAAAGAAAAAACATGGTTTTGGAAATCCAGGGGAAGGACAAACAACACATAGTTTTGAATGAGAAGGAAAAAGAAGTCATAGAATTAAAAGATTTCAAAACAAGACATAATTTCAAATAATGGGTGGATTTACGGGATGTAATTATTTGAGGAGAGATTTTAAGAATTTCATTTAGGAAATTCATGAAAATAGAAAAGTATGAAATTTATTTACAAAATATTTGAAAAACATTTATCAAATATTTTCTTCCAAAATATTTTATAACAATGGTGAAGCATTGTCAAAAAGTGACATAAAATCATTAGTCAATTCAAGCAATTGACAGATCTTCAAGGACAACCTCACAAACCCCAGATTTTAAGGCACAAAATTATCAGATGAAAGACAAATGGCAGAAAATCCGCAGCTTTAGATTTCAAGGGCATGAAGATATCAACATTTCAAAAGACATCTAGCAGCAGAAGATCAGCAGATTGAAGATCATTTTGCAGATTTCCAGCAATTAGTGAACCAATTCCAAATTTCAATGCACGATACTTGCAAACAGTTCAATGTTTACAACAAATAAATTAGAGATATTGTTTTCTTTTAGTTATTGTTCAGGATTTTATTCCAGAATTATTGTAATAGTTTAGGAGAGATTTAGTCTATATATTGTTTCATTTGTAATAAACAGGGGTTGGCTTTTGATGCCAAAACCTTTCAGTTTTGTAAAAATTTTCTCCAGAAATCCTAATTGAAGTATTTCAAGCTCCAGCTTTTGACATAATTTGTGTTTCCTGTATGTTTTTCCAGTACTTTCATACTCTATTTCTGCACATGTTCAAGGTTGCATAGGAGATTTTGGTTAAGATAAGGTTGAGTGTCAACCTGTCTGAAATCCCCTGCAAAGTTATAATCACTTAAAGAGATTAGTTTATTGGACTGTTTGTCTAAGATAGCTCCTCTACATCTTTTAATTGTTGCCTTCTGTCATCCTCCTGAATGTGTTTTGTTTGGTTGTAGAAGTCTTCTACACACATCCAAATTTCCCTGATTAATTAAGTATTCAATGTGACGGCTTAATTATTAGGAATCTCCTTATATTCTTGTGTCAAATTCTTTAAAAAAATCATGTTATTTTGTCAGGCGGGAATGCTGACACTTTGACCAAGGACTCTGCAAGAGAGGGATTTATTCATGAACAATGATTGGACTATCTTCATCAACCACCCAAATTAAATCATAAAAATGCTGGTCATTGCTTCATAGGTTGTTGTCCGATAATGATGACGGCGTTAAACAAGGCATCGTAACAGTGAGGGAGCCTCTACGGTTGAGGCCGGCTTGAACCTAAAAACGATAATACCATTGGCTTCTTGGCATATTTATGCGACCCAGAGAACTACCTATGGCTCAATTATAACATTTGGCGTCATGTTTAGGGAGTGAAGTAAGAAAAAAGAAGATATCTTTCACAGATGCTGATAAAGTAGATCTATTCCTTGCTAGTGAGAAAGGAGTAGGAATTTGATATCGGTTTCAATTCCTTCACCTGGTGACTCCACTTTTTCTATTTGGAAATTCCACTGGATCACCAATTCCACTCTTTTGAGATGCCAATTGCCTTTACTGTTGTGTTTGTGCAAGGCTCATTGATAGTTGCAGTCAACAATATATGTTTTTTCCTATTAGCCATGATCATAAATCTAAGATTTCTACAGAGAATGCAACTTTTAAAACTCACATGTAAGTATATGTTTACTATGGAGTTTGAGTTTTATATTTTAAATATGTTTCAAATTTTCAGCTGCTAGCAAAGTAATCAACCAGTAAATCCACTCCTCACTTGGTTACATTGGAAAACATATTATACCTAACAATGCAGATTTTTAGCTTAGTTAGGTAAAGGTTGTGTGGGGTTGAATTATTTATTTTCATATACATTGAGAAGTATATTATTCATTTTTTGTGTGTAGTAGATTAGTGAGTTTGAAGTTTCTGAATGGGGTGATCTCAATTTGTGTATCAAGTTTGGAGTATGGAGTTCGGTTTGGTTGAGTGCAATGACTTATAGGGGATTGAAATGTGTAAAATTATTGTTGATTGGCTGATTGAATCCATATCCCAATGAACTGGTAACTGTTGTTCTTATTTCAACTTGTAATGTTAGTTGTTTAACTTCAGCAATTTTCCATTTTCAGATTTCACTGTGAATTAGTCTCTGGAAAAGTGCAAGCAGTATGGTTTCAAATTTCTAGATTATAGGTTTATGAACTAACTCCATGCCCATCATATTCAAGGCATCTGGTCTAACAGGTTCCCTTCATCCCACAAATCGAAGCAATCCCTAGTTGGAGCCTATGTTGTAACTTATTTTGACACCATGTAAGTTACAAAACTATTTAAAAACTAATTTGTCACCTTCCTACAACTTTATCCTTCCCTTGATAAATTCCTTCTTTTCGACATAATTTCATCTAAACATTTCTATTACTAAACCATGAAGTTTATGAGGTTTTTGTAAATATCTCTGAGTTATTTTAAAAAGGTTTTTATTTTAAATAAAAAATCAATTTTATAATATATATATATATATATAAAATAAAATTATTTATTTAAAATATTAAAATTTAGATTAAAAATAACAAAACGCAATATCTAAAATATATAAACCTCATTAATTTATCTTATTATATATGTCAAATCACAAGTCAAATCCATAAAGTCAAATTAAATTATGTCCTCAGGCCACACTTAAATATTAAATAATCTAATCTTAAATCAATGGTTATCAACAAATTTCAAGGCCCTTCCTTTTCGACATTTGACCAAGGGGGAGAGTCTGAAAAACAATTGTACATTTACTGCTTTTTACAGCCGTCAATTTATAGTTCACTTCTAATCCCCTCTTTCTTAAACCGTTTACTACCTACCCCCTCCAAAAACCATTAATTGTATTGATTAGAATTTTATAATATGTGGCAGGACTAAAATTTCATATGTTTATGAAATATTTTTTTATAAAGTGTGGCCGGAGGGAAATTTCATATATTTATAAAATGACTTTATGGATGCTAAGTAATAATGAGAGTAAAGAATATCAAGGAAAAGAGGAGACTTATAGGTGAAAGTAAAAGGAGGCTCAGTAAAAATGAAATTTGAAAAAAAGGTATTAAACCAAAGTTATGTTCATTTATTTTCCTGTATGTTGGCACAAAGGAAAATTTAAAAAATTAAGAAAAGTTTTTATTTTCAAAAAAAATATTGTGGACATAGTTGTGAAATTGAAAATAATTTTAATTATTTTAAAAAACAAAATAGTTGGATAAAAACCAAAAACAGATTTACAGAGATAAGGAGGAAAGGAAATTTTGAAGGAAAAATGTACTGGAACATAAGATTTGGATAAATATTTATCCAAATATTTTATAGGGGTAAAAGAAATAGTAAAAAAAAACACATGGATAAACAACACATGGTTTTGGTAATCCATGGGAAGGGAAAACAACACATAGTTTTGAAAAATCCATGAGAAGGAAAAAGAAGGCATGGATTTAAAACATTTCAAAACAAGACATAATTTCAAATAATGGATGGATTTACCGGATGTAATTATTTGAGGAGAGATTTTGAGAATTTAATTTAGGAAATTCGTGAAAACAAAAAAATATGAAATTCAGTTACATAATATTTGAAAAATATTTATCAAATATTTTCTTCCAAAATATTTTATAACAATGGTGAATCATTGTCAAAAAGTGGCATAAATCATTAGTCAATTCAAGTAATTAACAGATCTTCAGTGAAAGCTTTACAAACCCCAGATTTTAAGGCACAAAATTATCATTTGAAATAAAAATGGCAGAAAATCAACAACTCTAGATTTTAAGGGCATGACTATATCAACATTTCAAAAGACACCTAGCAGTGGAAGATCAACAAATTGAGGATCATTTTTCAGACTTCCAACAACCAGTGAACTAGTTCTAGATTTCAATGCACAATTCTTGCAAACAGTTCAATGTTTCCAACAAATAAATTAGAGATATTGTTTTATTTATTTATTGTTCAAGATTTTATTCCAGGATTATTGTAACAGTTTAGGAGAGATTTAGTCTATATATTGTTTCATTTGTCATAAACAGGGGTTGGATTTTGATGCCAAAACCTTTCAGATTTGTAAAAAATTTCTCCAAAAATCCTAACTAAATTATTTCAAGATCCATCTTTTGACATAATTTGTATTTCTTGTATGTTTTTCCAGTACTTTCATACTCTTTTTCTACACATGTTCAAGGTGGCATAGGAGATTCTAGGTAATATAAGGTTGAGTTTCAACCCATATGAAATCCCCTGCAAAGTTATAATTACTTAAAGAGATTATTTTATTGGACTGTTTTTCTAAGATAACTCATATACATGTTTTAATTGTTTCCCTCTATCATCCTCCTAAATTTTTTTTTCTTGGTTGTAGAAGTATTCTACACGCATCTAAATTTGTCTGGTTAATTAAGTATTCAATGTGACTGCTTAACTATCAACAATATCCTTATATTATTCTGTCAAATTCTTTAAAAAAATCATGTTTTAATGTCAAGCTGGAAAGCTAAAACTTTGACAAAGGATTCTACAAGAGAGGGATTTATTCATGAACATGGGTTGGAATATCATTAATAACCACCCAAATTAAATCATAAATATGGCCAGTGTGCTTCATAGGTTGTTGTATAGTGATAATGAATAGCATTAAACAATGCCTCGTAACTATCGAGGTATCCCCCTCTTGTTCAAGGGACAAATTGAACCTAAATACTGGTGGAGTTGGCTTCTCAGTGTAGCTTTTGCAGCTAAGAAATTCCTATGAGAAACAAGTAAAGCGCACTTTATGCTACCTCGTTCACTATTGCTTCCTCATTCACATTTTACACTCTTTTTTTGTTCTACTATTGGCGGGGACAATCTTTCAACATGTAATTCTCTTTGCATCACGAAAATTATAATCGCCATCTGTTGGGTTCTTTGACACCTTCTCATTTTATATTATCAAGTTGATCTCTATTTGAAGCCATGGGATTTCACTCGAATTCACCTTTAATGGGTGAGGTGAACATGGAAATTTTCCCCAGTTTCTTGTGTCCTTATATTTTTGGCCATCTTCCTTTAAAATTGGTTTTTTCCTTCTTCTTCTTGTCTACTCGAAATTCTACCCTATGCTTGGACTGCTCATATAAATACTTAGACATACATATGGTATCATCCAATGTTCTTGGCTCATAAAATTCAAGCCTATATTCCTAAGATTGTGGTAACCCATTGAGGTACCTTTGAACATTTATCTTATCATCCTTGATGTATGACATATGCCTCAGCAACTCTAAGAACTTGTTGGTGTAAGAATCTAGGGTAATTTTTCCTAATTTATGCTCATGGATCTCTTTAACCTTGTTCTCATAGTCCCACTCAAATAGGTACTTTTCTCAAAAATATTTCTCAAACTTTTTACACATTATTTCCTTCTATTCGTTTCCCTTGAAATTCCTCAAATTTTCCCACCATATATGAATATTTCCCTTCAAGTTGAAAATGGATACCCTAACCTTCATTTTTTTAGAGTAGTGATTGAATCTAGCATATTTCTTCAAGCCCAAGAACCAAATTTTTTACTCTTCATTCTCAATTTCTCCATCAAACCTAGGAGGATTTTCTTCCAGAACTCCTCTGAGATTGAGCTCTTCTCACTTCTCCTTTGTTGGTAGAACCTTCTTGTTGTAGCACTAGATAGTTGATCATATTTTTTTGTATATATTTCTAGATTTTTCATTGGAGTTTCTCCTCTAACCATGTATTCACTGGCTTGCCTATGCCCCTTGCTTTAATTTCTTCCTTATTCCATATTGGTTTCCAGCACAAATTTTGGGTCTTAGATGGAATTTACTTATGTTTTTCCCTACTTATATCGCTAGCACCATACTCATGTTTCTTTTTTCTTTCCAAGTCTCATAAGCTTTGCAAGGTCACTGCATTCACCTATGCTTATGTTTCTTTTGTTGTAATAATATTTTCATTGTTTTCATTATAGATCCTTAATTAAAATCTCAAGATCATGAGGGTATCCATCCAATTAGGATACTTTCTTTCTGACTTATTTCCAATTGAATCCTTCTAATCATTACGGATTTTGTCAATGTTGTATTATACCATTTTGCTACTCATTCCTCTATTTTTTCTTGTGATTTGTGTCATCTTATGTGTTTTCATGCAAACAACCCTTACCTCAGTCAAGGATAATTATAGTAACTCACCACCTTGTCATGTCAACACTAAGCAAGTTGATCTAAATTTGTTGAGAAAACAAATTCCCTGTCAGTTAGACATGATAGAAAACCAAATATCATATCAACAATATATCAAAGATAGAAATTGCATAAACTGTGAGTCTAAAATCAATAGATATAATAATTAAACTATTAGATTATATTTTTTCCTTTAGGTCCAACGTTGAACCTTTAGGTCCAACGTTGAACCTTTTCTCTGATAACACTATGTGTCATAGCTCCAAATTTTATTTCCCAAATGTCCAGTGTTGAACCTTCGCTATACAACCACTTTGTATAAGAGCTCAAAATTTTATTTACCAAAGGTCCAATGTTGAAGCTTCGATCTAATACCACTATGTATCAAAGCTCCAAAATTTATTTACCATAGGTCTAGCGTTGAACCTTCACTTTGAAACCACACTGTAACCAACCTCCTACCCCATTTTCCTCTCTCAAGCTACATAAAGTGTTACCTATTGTCTTTAACCAAATCCCCAAAGTAGTTATGAATATGGGATTACAAAATACCTCTTACCTCAAGGTTTTGTGGAATTTAATTTTGATACCACCATCAAGCTCAACTCATCGAGATATTTCTAATTCTATAAATTTTACCTCAGTTCCATTCCTAGATCGAAAGTTATGATAATTAGAAAGTTGGCCTAGTAAAAGGAAAATGGCATACCTATTTCCCATGTGGCCCTTATCCTACTCTCATGACATTGCACACTTTGACTAAGTCAATTCAGAGGGTGAGCATGATATGGCAGGTCAATAACATAGTGCATATAGTATTAATGTGAGAAAACCAACAGTGGAGACCCACCACCTGAGGTGGGGCCCATTGGTCCATGCTATCGCAACATTGGACCCTCATCTTCCCTCTACTATGACCTCAGTTGAAAATTACAAAGACGCAACATCCAGAATGGAGCCCAATACTGGATCACCTACTCTCGGAATTAGGTCTATCAACTTTCTCATTACTTGATGCACTTGAATATTTTGAGAGCCCAATGAACTAATAATCTAATAGGGATAACCTATTTATTTCACTCCAAATTTACATATGTCATATGGGAATCTCGACATCATCTTCATAATCCTCCTTTCACACAAATGTTTTGAGGCAGATGGTTGATGGTCAATATCAACCTCAAGTTTCTCCATTTACTAGTTCTTACAACTACCTCGAGGTCCAAAATCCCAATGGTAATATTTTGATACTCATGTTTCCATTTCAGTATCACTATATTCCCTTCATTCATTTGATTTGCAGTGTATTAGCATCATACTTCTCTGAATGGGTGCTCAATCATTCTAAGGAAAGGTAGTGAGGTTCACGTGAGGTTATATTGGGCTAGGTTCCACCATTGGCTTGATCCTTCTCTCCCTCACACAAATATGTTAGATAGAATCTAAAACTAATTGGTGATAGATAAAATGCCATGTGGGGAATATAAGACACAATTTTTTTGGGGCAGAGTTCTACCAGTGGTCCCTTGGTGTTGGCTTTTCTTATGAGCCTAGTATCATGCTAATTCATCATCTTGATACTGACAACCAACATAAAACCCCACCAGTCACTCTAGTTCTACTAATTTCTCACATACTATTTGGATGTGCTCAACAATATATGTTTAGTAACTCTATTGGGCCCAATAATGCAAGTATAGACAACATTACAAGGGGTACTATATACCCTCTGGTAAACTACATAAGTTGTATGAGAAAATGAGCCATTACATTCTCAACCATGATAGTCTAATGAATGAATTTAGTCACAAAATTTATCACATTAAACAAGGATGAGGTGTTGGAAAATGTAGTCTATACTTTCATTAAATTCATAAGATACAAGACATCATGTAAATCATAAGCATAATGGTGATTTTTCACAATTCAGGAATTCCATAACATTTAGAAATTTATGAGAGTTCATTCTATACATATGAAATTCATGTAATATCATAGTTTATAACTAAAATATATAACAATAATAGACTTATAGGATTATATTAAGATGGTTGGAAACTAAAGGAGGGACTTCCACTCTCCACCCAACCATAGGCCAACTACACTGCAACTTTCTTACGACTGACCACCTCGATCCTGATCCAAAGTCCGAGGGGATGCTTTCTTAGGGATATTTCAAACCAATCCTTGGTAAACCATCAATAGGTAGATTTCACTATCTATTTAGTTTATAAACGACCCTCTGGAAGTAAGAACCACAGTGACTCACTCACTCTATGAGCTTATTCACAGGTCTTCACCCAAGGTAGATATGGGTATTTTTTTAATTTAGTGAATCGAATCCATTGTCAAGGTGGTTTATCAACTTTATTTTAATAACAAGAACCATGGGGGTCTACAATCCACTATTCGCGTGGTTTATCAACTCTTTAAAAAGCACCACAATGACTCATATTTCCTTGTTTAGGTGGTTTATCATCTATACATTAAGCATCACAGTGATTCGGCCATCCAATGAGCCTCCCATTGACCACTGAGGCATAGACAAAAAATAAAATGACATTAAACAAAAAATTCACTAGGTTATTACCAAAATCCATAGGTTTTTCAATCACGCCCAAGGATTTGAAATCTAACTCCATCATAATTTCATCTTCTATAACGATGATTCCAATAGTTATGTGTACTCCACCACCAATAGTGTGTTTCCTCTTCTCATTACAGAAGGATGAAAACAAAACAAAAAATGAGATTAAAATAAAGATCTTCTATGCACTCTCGTTGTGCGATCTTCTTATTTTTGGCTTTTTTTCCTTCTTGTTGCACTCTCCCTCTCATTGACCATTTTGTTGTTTGTTCTTATGAAACCATTTGAACTTGATCTGCAAGAGGAAATGGGGATGGGAAATATCTTTCACTAACATTTCCCAATCACATATCATCAATTATTGTTATGAAGAGTTGGTCGACTCTACAAAAATAAACCTCAGGCCATTTAACTCGAGATTTTTTTGGTTTAATAAACTTAATGCATGTTGGCTCTTAATTTTCAAGGCACACAGTTACTATCTCTTGAGACTGTGGATCATTTTTGTCCCTCTATTTATGGTAGTCATTAAATTAAAATCACTTTAAAGTGCTTACAAGGTTTTTCATTAGCCAAATATGGCTCTCACACTAGCAGTACACCATTATATATATAAGAATGGGGGTGAAAAGAATTTTTGTTACAATTTCACTATGATAGGATGCTATATGTGCTTGATGAGTCGGGGATGTATTAATATCATAGTCAAATTCATCTATATCAATCTCAAATGGTTGTTGCAGGTCTAGTAGGGTGAGGATTGGTGCAGAGTAAGGAAGTATTTCAAATCCTCGAATGTTCTTTTATAGTGAATCAAACTAGGAAAATTTTTCTTTTGTTGCAACGTTAGTCAATTTAATTAAGGACCAAGTGATATGAGAGAACCCAAACATGAACCTTTTGTAAACGTTAGCTAGGGATAAGAATCTATTCATCTCTATTAGAGTTATTTTGGCTAGCCAATCCAAAATGAGTTGGATATTTCCTAGGTCTACATGCACCTCATGCTCATCCATAATGTATCCAAAATATCAAATTTTCTGCATTCCAAATGAGAATTCCCTTAGATTTTCATATAAATTTTATTAGAACATAGTTCCCAAGACATGTTGAATGTGTTGCAAGTTTTCTATCAAGGTTCTACTGAAGATGAGGATGCCATCCAAATATACAACCGAAAAAGAGTTTGTGAATGACTGCAGCACATCATCCATCATACTCATGAACATTGTTTGAGAATTATTCAAGCCAAAGGGCTTGAACAACCACTAGAAAATGCCTTCTTTAGAGTTGAAGGATATCTTCCACACATCAGTTTCTTCAAATGAAACCTAGTGGTGGCCTTACTTTAGATAAATCTTAATAAAGTACTTGATACCATTAAGTTGGTTAAGGAGATAGTCAATCCTAGGGATAATGTATTTGTTCTTAATATTCATTTGGTTGAGGGCTCTATAATCAATATAGAGTCTCAATGTCCCATCATTCTTCTACAACAACACAATTGGACTCTCATAAGGTGAGGAACCCAGTCAAATGTGGCCCTTTTCGAGAGCTCATGAATTTGATGTTTTATTTCCTCATTCTCCAAGAGAGAGAGAGTCTATGTATTATTCTATTAGGTAAAGGATTGCCAAGTATCAAGTCTATTGAGTGGTTACCTAGTAGTCTATAGGTAGCCCCATAGGTGGAACAAATATATCTCTATATGTTTATACAATTTGTCCACTTGATTATTTTGTGTAGAGATACCTCATGTTGCAGTTGCGGTGGTCATAATGAACTTACTTTCACCTTCAAATAAAAACATGAAAAGGAAAAACTTTGCAATATAATATATTACATTTTGACACTATTTTTCTAATATCAATGAAATTCAAGTAGTTGGAACTACCTATGGTACCCTGTAGAGCTGGCATATGAAAGTAATAATGACATTACATGGATGGGACTCATAAACAACATGGAATTTCCACATATATTTTTTTTCCTCAAATAACATCACAAACTTCAAGTGGGAAAACATTACATAGTACATCATCTTTCAAGGGCTTGATTCCATAGGATAAGCAACATTGGTGGTTGATATAAATGTCTATTCCATGGCTCAACTAACAAATGGTGTATGGTTGGGGGTGTGACACTATTAACAACTTCAATATCTTGATGGCCTCGGTTGATACCATGTTATTTTGGATGATGTTGTCAACAACTAAATATAGGGGTCCCCCTCACCAACATCTATGAATAAAACAAGTTCTCATCCTCTTCAAACTCCTTTGGATCTTCTAGTTGGACCCTTTTGGTCACGATGGTAGAACTAGGTTCTGCATTGATGATCCACATTCCTTTATCCTTCTGTAATTCAAAATTAGAAATAGAGTTTCTTTCCTTTTCTTTAAGCTCCACCAAAAACTATTTGTTTTCAACAACATTCATTAGTGTGGTTCCAAGTTTGTTTGTGGAACTCACACCACTTTTCAATGTCCTTTTTCAAATTCCCACTACCCTTATTTTTTTTACTTGGGATATATGTATTAAGGTTTTCTATCCTTTCTTTTCCTATTTTTTTGAGAGTTTGAGCCACCTTTTCCAGGATTTAGTTGTAGTATACTTTCATATATGAATTATCACTTTTTCATCTACTTCAATTTTTCCTCAATTTTGACAACATATCAATAAGAATATCATACTTAGGATACGTCCAAGAAATCCATATCCATTTGTATGTACCTATGTACAACATTATAGTGCTTCAATATCAAGTTATTCTCAACATCTCTAATACCTAGCTTTGAGCACATTGTATGGAAAATATTAGTGTACTCTAGCATTGTTTATTCTATCTTATATCATAAGGATTTCTATACAGGTTTGAATTCCTCCCTAATGGAATCAACAAAAGATTCCCTTGTGGGTCCTACATTATATATTTTAGATTCATCTTCATTTTGTTTATCCCAATAACCTTCCCACCAATCCTTGCCATGTTGAAGGGATTTTAGGAGTGCCATGGTGATCTTTTCATGGTTAATTTTTTTTGGATAGATTAATATTCTAATAATAAGTTTAAACATTTCTACAAAGTATCACTATCTATTTTTCATACAAATATGTGGATATAAATGTTAAATTATACCTTGAATGGTGTCGCACCACCAAAATTACTACTGGTTGAAGGTGCATCTAGTGTTATTGTAGGTCATTGAAGAATTTTGGAAAAAAATGTTTATTGTCTCATTCATTTTTCGTGTGAGTGCTTCCTTGAGAAAAAAATTGATAGGATCCCCCACTCTATCATTTCTCTTTTCTTATGACATGGGAGACTACTCGGGTTGACGAGAGAGAATTTTCCCAAGTGAAACTAGCTCAAAACCTAATTTTTTGTACCCTAACATCATCAAGGGTATGCAACAAGAAATAACAAGGAGCATATTACTATGATACCATGGATCCAGGTTGTACAAATAATGAAATGAAAGATAAGAAGGAAATGAAACACACATAAATAAATATAATTGAAAGGATAGCGATATGGTAAAAACCCAACTTCTATTAATAAATGACATAAAATAACATCTTAGAACACAAATTGGTTAGAATATTTGTATTTATATTGGAACAGAGGGAGATGGAGGCTATGAACATTTGCAAAATCTATTATAGGAGGACAAAATTATGAGATTTTAATAGAAATAAACAATCCTATAGGTCCAAAACCCGAACCCTAGAATATGAAACAAAAAAACGTTTATGGGCCTTGAGGTGGTTAGTTGGTACATGAAATTCCCATGGGCATAATGTTTGCATACAATATTTGTTTGGGTTGCACAATAGCTCATTGGAAATAACTATCCAAGGACTACAAATTTTGACTAAGGCTAGGGCATGACACATGGATTACTGACCCAATGGATCACTAAGAATCATAATTTAGGGTCTTAAAATAGCCTTAGAAGTTTGGGACCCAAAAATCATAGAAACGTTTCCAAGAACATGGAGAACTGTTGAGATAGTGGAAATATGGGTGGCCACCAATATCCCCCTAGATCATTCCAACATCATGTTTACCTAACGATTGTTCAAAGTATATTTTTGATACATAAACAAAAATCTTGAAAGAATATGAATAGTTAGATATGTTATTCTATGTTTCTTTGGAGGCACAAACATAAACTCAATGTTTCATGCCAGGAAGAACATAATGCTATGGGACACTACAAAAGTTGAATGATGTCAATGAGGCATTAACACTGTTAGACACAACTATGGCGAAGAAAGAAGATATGAAGAATAAACATTGAATGTATTACTATTCACAATGATACACATTTATACGAGTCTAGTGACCCTTGGTTTTATATTCCAAGTGGTCCCTTGGGTTCCCTTTGAATATTCAACTTTCACACCAACCCTTAAGATTAGGTGTCTAACATTACCCCCTGAATCTGAAGGGGTATATACAAGTCCAAGAATAGATCTATAATACAATAATGTGTGATATAATAGGATAAATGAGTTCTCTGAAATGAAGGTATAAGATGGGAGAAATAGAGGTCTCAACCGATGATGGTTTTGAGGATTACCACCAACATTGGAACGCTTAGTGAAGTTCTGAGTACTCTTCCAAATCTAGAAAGAAGATGAATTATTTTACTAGAGGAAGTTCTCTTAATGCTTTAAAGAGGGATACCTTCAACCTGGAAAGGGGAGGTCTACAACCTGCATAAAAAAATGGAGAACCTCAACCTGAAAAGGGAGATATCAACCTACGGTGGTTTAAGGATGACCACCAACTCTGGAATGCTTAATGCAATTCTTGGTACTCTTCCAAAACTGGCAAGAAGTTGAAGTCTTCCGCTAGAGGAAGTGTCTCGAATTATTTGAAGAGGTAGAATCTCAAACTAAAAATGGAGGTCTCAACCCCGCATAGATGGTTTAAGGATGACCACCAAACAAAGGCATTCTTAGGGGCATCTATGTCTCTGGCTACAAATCTCAATTTGGTATGGCAGGTCGTGGCTCAGGCTTGCTTGAACTTCTATGTATCTAGCTACAAATCTAAATATGGTATGGCAGGTTGTGGCTTAGGCTTGCTTGATGTGGCTTTGAAGCTTATATATATTTTTCTTTCTTCAGTGCGAGCACGTCAATTTCTCTTTTCTCATTTACAAAAAACTAGATGAAGCTCTCACATTAATTCAGAATGTATGCAACACTTAAAATCATATTCCACTTTAACTAAATGCACCATATCCATAACACTCATAATGGCCATTAGAATTCTAGAGGATTCCATTTCGAAACTTGAAAGCATTCCCAATGTTGATACAAATCTCACCCTTGAGGTTACTTTCAACGACATTGAGAAATTTTATGCCAGTCTCAGCTTCTCCATCAAGGCCTATTTTTTCTTCACCAAGGCTATGTTCATTAAACATAGAGCCCAACAACAAAAACCCACCTCTTTTGGCCTCACTTACGGGTAACAAAGGCCCTGTCTGGAAGGTCGCTCGGCTAACCCAAAGTTCGGTTCCACGCTCACCACACTTCCACTTTCGCTGTGTTACAATACCTTTCAAGTGGGTTTAATAGATGGTATTGTAAACAATGGGGTTGTGATAAAAGTATCCACCTATAATTTCATCCCCGAGCCTTGCAAAAACACTATATATGTTCATATACATCCAAATTTGTATTCAATGAGAAACTAAACGAGCAACATTCTCTTGAAATGCCTCTCTACAATGTTCACACAAAAAATAACAGTTTTGATGATAGTATGTTTCTATGTGTGGGACAAATAACCAAATTTTTTGATATTGTAACGTATACTACAATAGTTTTGACATGGGGACAATGGATGTTGTGGAGAAAGAGCGCTAAGAGTTGAAGAGAGCGGCCATAAATGAGAAAAATGATTTTCTGACATAGACCAAATTAGTGGAGTGTTAGGTGAGGCATACGGTGAAGAAATCAGTTTATGAAAGACAACAAATTTCGAGCGTTAAAATCCTTCTAGACAGATGCACAATAAGAACGCTCAAAGTTATGGCAAGTAAGATAGAACTAATAGCACAATATTGATATGCACAGGCTCAAACTTGGGTAGGGCAGGAGTACACTTGCTCTGATACCATGTTAGAAACAACCATGGAGAAGACAGAATATATGAATAATAAGCATTGAATGCATTACTATTCACAATGATACAGTTTATACGAGTCTAGTGACCCTTGGTTTCATATTCCAAGTGGTCTCTTGGACTCCCTTTGACTATTCAACTTCCACACCATCCCTTAGAATATTAGGTGTATGTATATAAATTTTTTGAATAAGTATCTTTAATTTAAAAAATATTGTGTTGAGAGGTGTTTTACAACTCAATATGAAAAATATGTTGTAGTAAAATATTAGATATTTTTTTTTTTCTAACACAATGTTAGCTCAACCCAAAAAAATTAATAAACATAATTAAAAAAAATAATAAATCATAAACACCCATATTTAAATTCAATTGAAATATCATAATATTTTCTCTCTCATAATTATCCAAACTAAAATATAAAAAATATCAAAATTTGATCAATAAAAACCAAATGATAATAAATTTGACCATTGATATACAAGGCCGTTACCAACTACGCTATTTAGAAATGGAAATCAAATGGTAATAAATTTGACAATTGATATGCAAGGTCGGTACTAACTACTCTCTTTAGAATTAGTAATGGTGTATGAAAAATGTTAAACATTAAAGATCACTAACATTAACGGGGAATTATTCCTAAAAGTGTGTCTTGTTGAAATAAATTATGAATTAAAAAGTAAAACTTGAATGCGAGTTATTAAAATCTTCGTTTTACGAAGTGTTTAATTGAAATTGTTATGATTTAATTTAAATTCTTAGTGGAGATTTATTTTTGTGTGAAAAACTCATGTATGAATTTGAGTAAACTCTAAATCACGATTTTGTCTTAAATATCAAAGAAAATATAGAGAAAGTTTATGATACAAAGTTATATGTTTACATGGAGTAAAACACCTTATCATATTAGTAGGAAAAAATTCTAAGAGAATAACTAAAAATTGCAATGTATAAATTTATTTGGTTAAAAAAGCATTAACAATTTTATAATAAACTCTTCCCATATATGAAAGGAATCCTATAAATTAATGATTTTTGCTATGACTCGAAAGTAGTGAACATAATTAATTATTTGAATGAGAATTAATAATCTGATTAATTTTAATATATTTTAAATTTTAAATAGTGGTTATCATATTTATTCATTATGCAATTGAACATGACTTGAGATTTACATTTTATTAATTTGCCTATGCATTTTTCATGAGTATATTGATTAATTTAGCAATTTAGAGAACAAATAATTTAATGGAATATGTATTATGTTCAAAATATATTGTATCTTTGAGAGCATCTTGCAATATCCAAATATATAATAGCATCTATATATATATATATATATGTTATGTAAGCCATTACTACAATGCACACCCAAAAAAAATTAAAATTTAAGTTATATTTGTTGGAAGGTGCATTTGAAAGTGCATTAGTATAAAACATATGAACATGTCTATTTTATAATTGTTTTATTGGTCATTTAGAGCTCAATAAGGAAAAAATAGAACAAATATTATACAAGGAACTTAAGGTTCTTAAATGTTGTGGTTTGGTTTTGTTGGAAAAATATATGTTTATATACATACATAGTATTAATAATATAAAATATAAATAATAATTTAAATAAAATTATGAATTAATATAGAAATTGAAATAATTAGCAGATATAAGGAAATAAAGTCATTGATTTTAGTGTACATGAGCAAATTGAATAAAATAAGTGACATCTTTTTATGTAAACCACATGATGTATTTTGAGTTTTTACGAGAGAAATCATAATTGTAAAATTTCTTTTGTTTTATTAACCTAATTTACATAAGACATAATCCACCAACTAGATTCACTAACTTGCATAACCTAAAAACATTGCAATAAACATATAGAGAATGAAAAGGAATATGAACACTATTTATAGTTGCAATCCTATCAAAGTCTATGAAAATCAATTAATATATTAACAATTAAAAATATCTTTTAAAGTTGGCAAGGATAATATTTTCATGTCATTAGAGATAGACATGTAAGTCACAGATATTTTTTAGTTTAAGAAAACATGATTTTAATAGACATGTATTGATTTTAGCTTATATTTTGTTATCATTTCTCAATGAATACAGTTAGAAATTAAATATAAATAAAGTTAAAACTAAAAATTGACATGTTTGTTGAAATCAATGTATTGACTTATATGCAATTACTTTTATGTATATTTTTCATCATTTAGAAATCAAACCACATAAATTATACTTCTAAATAATGGTTTCTAAATTCTCAACAAATTAAGGAAACTAAGTAAATTTCGAATACTAAGATTAATTAATTTTAGACACATATCTATCTTGTTGATCATTGAAAAATAGTGTCACTATTTAAAAAGTGACGAAAGAAAAAACAAAAACAAAAACAAATAAAGATAGATATTGATACTTATTAATAATATTCTCTATACTTTCAACCAACATTAAAGTGAGTAAATTTCAAATGATCAATATTATATTACACAGACATATATGTATATATATTTTGATCATATATATACATTGTGTCAATATATTAAAAACTAAAAAAAGGTAGATTAACATTGGTTCTTTTCAATATTACTCTCACTACTTTCAACCAATTGAGTAAAATTGAGTAATTATAAATGGTTAGAGAGAGAGAGAGAGAGAGATTGATCATCTAAACAATAAAGAATGTAGATTGATATTGGTTTCTTTTTATAATACTTCATATTTTCAACTTATTAAGTAAATTGATTAATATTCAAATGATCAGAAACATATACATAATGTGTAGCTATAAATTAATGCGTGGCTATAAATTTTGTGTGGTCATTGAACTTGAAACCAATCTAGATTCATCTTAGCTTGAATCTATTATGTATTAAGTTTGTCTCACATTTCCTAAGTTTTTCACTCTAAAACACGTTTGCATTACTTTGTGTAACATGCTAACTACGAAATTTCAACTAAAATCTCAAAACAATTTCTTTTTACTCAACAAATATATAAATTTTACCTACTGCATGCATAACTCATATAACATTGGGGTTATCAATGAATTCGTTAGCTAAGGGTTTCATAAAAGGGTACTCATCATATATCAAGAACTTGCAACTTTATGATTAAAATTATAAATACATGATTTTTATCTAAATGATTATTGTATATTGAATTGCTTAAGTTTGATTCAAAAATTAAACATATATGGAATGATGTACCATACATGATATTAACCCTTAGGGCCTTATCCAAATCTGGATAGGAATATTCATGGAACAATCTCAAAAGAGATATTCATTGGCGGTTGTCGGTCAATTGACTAGCAAGTGGATGCCTCTCTGTTGTGAGATGAGAAGTGAATGATCCAATGGTTAGGGTTTTCCCAGAGGTGGTTAGAGTTACCAACCCTACCCTTTCCTCCATTCTGTCGCTTCATTCGCTTTGCAGCCCAAGCAAGTTTATGCTTTGCAACCTATCTCTCTATGAAATTTAATTGTGGTTAGGAATGCCTCCACCTCTTCAGCAACATGGTAAACCCTCACATCTTTGCACTAGTAAAAAAAAATTCTGATTAATTTTCCTTTGGATATTTCTTTACGGTAACTGTTACGCTAGTGCATGCAGGTAACGACCAAATTCCAAGCTCTGACTCCTCTCTGGAATAGACTAAATCACCCATAGGCTTAATTTATACCCATGGAAAATGATTCATCCTCAGTTTACAGATGAGGGTTTGCATGAAGTCTATGTGTTTTTCTGATAAGTAATTTAGTTTGAGGATTTTGTATACATGCCAATTTTAATTACATCCTTCTCACCTATACTATCTGAGTTTCTAGGGTTTAATGCAAGTCCCTCGGTGCCTAATGCTCAAGTTGTTTACAAAGTTGTCGGAGGGAAAACTTCCCGCTTTCCTCTCACACAGGTATAAATTCTTTTTGACTCCATAAGGGTTTTATAAGGATTGGTCTTAGTTTTCCCCTTTTCTAGGTTTTTACATTAACCTCATTCTAGTTTATTAACTAGGTTTATGTGGTGCCCCGTTACTCTACGGTCGTGCTAGTCGTGGCATCTACATCAGATGAAAGAGACACACACTCCCTAGCCAAGTTTATTTTTATATGTGAACTATGGTTTTTCTATTGTTTTTTTTTTCCTTACAGGAATATTCGCTTTGCCATAGCTATATTTCTATGTTGGAGAAGTGTTAAATTCATTATCCTAAAGTAAATCCAATTATATGAAGGGTAATTTCATTTTAAAGGGATGTGCCCGAGGTTCGAGCTTTGTAACTCAATAAACGACCTCCTTGACTTAAGCTAACATAGTTTCCTCTTGAATTATAGTAAAAATGATTTCTTCATTTGTATTTACGCATTGTGTATACAAAAATTTGATGTATTTATTGAAGTTTAGTTGTTCTTGAAGTATTTATGATTAATGATTTCTTTCTCTACCGATTGTGAATGATGTGAGTATTTTTGGGTGAACTCTTTCTTTGGTTGCACTATTTACTGGATAACACCTTTTTGGTTAAAATACTATGAGGGTTTATTTTTTGTAACTTCTGTCAATATCTTGTCTATATGACTATAATTACATAGAATATTTTCTATTAGTTTTCGTTTTTTGTTTTTCTCCAGCAAGGCCTAGGGATATGTAAGTTATTGTTTTCAATTTATAATCTTCACACACAAACCTTTAAACAATATTTTTCGAATTAATGTCTACGGGCTCATTATTGACTAGGAATTGGCCACATGGGACCTACTCATTATCCCTTAGGTGGTTACCCATGGTTGTGAGCAATTCTAGACATCCTGTGCAGGCTTGGACCTTGAAATATTACAAGTCAACCGAATTCCTTTTAATTGCTAAGTAAACCAACTTCTCCAGACCTTATTTAATTTTGGAAAAAGATTACAGATTATAATGGCAAGGCTATATTTGTCACTCCTCCTGTTTATTATCTAATTTGAAACTGCAATATGGTTATATATATATATATATATATATAACCATATTGCAGTTTCGAATTAGATAATAAACAGCAGGAGTGACAAATATAGCCTTACCATTATAATCTATATTTTTTTTCCAATATATATACTCTCCAAATTTCCTCAGATCAGGTTAGTTAAAAAGATTCATCGTGCACCCATTCCTATCCTAACTATTTTTCCGACATACATACAAGCAATAAACACATAAACCTTTTCTTAAAAAAATATAGAGAAAAAGCCAGGCACTGAAATTTTTGCAGAAATACTTATCTTTTCTACCATAATAAAAAAGGTCTCACCACCCAACCTCAAGACTGGAAATGACGTCTTGTCTCTCCCCCAAGCATTTTCCTCACCCGACAAGTTTTAGAGAATTGAATCTCCAACTTGTGGTAGCACATATCTAAGCCTCTAGACCACACTAGTCCATTCCAGTATTGTACTCTCACGAATCAGTTTAAGGGTTTCATTGACTTCCAGGTTTAGCTAAGGAAAACCTATTTCAAGCAGAATCATGCTTTGTCACCCAACTGAGACAAGTTCTATTTTTTACTTATTTCTCCATATCCTCCAGCTTTATCTTTTTTCCATCCCCATATTTCCACTGAGATGGGGGTTTTAACCATCTCAAGGAAATGAGAAGAAAAACTCATAACCAATTCTAACTTTCCAGAAAAATGAAAAATAAAAATACATTTCATAAATTTTCTTGATTTTATTTACTATTCTTGGTTCACAATTGTGACCTTATAAGTCATAATATCATTTCTTTCATTCTTTATTTTCATACATTTATCTTAATGAAAATTTTTCCACACCATACCTTTAGCACCAAACCATAAATTACTAAGTTATGCAAGTAAAAAGAAATTATTATGTAAAATAATTGTTTAGGGCATCAGGGTATTACATCTTCCCCATCTTGTGCGAAACAACATCCTCAATGTTTAGTCCATTTTTCTAAATAATTTTGGATATGCTTCTCGTATGAATTACTCATATTTCCAGGTGGCTTCTTTTGGGTTGAAGTGATTACATTGCACTTTAACCCGGGTGATGGCTTGCCTCCATAACATTATTTCTCTTTTCTCAAGGATGCACTAAGGTTCTACGATGAACTCTCCATCTGGTTCAACATGTCACAACAACCATACTGAAATTAATTCATGAAAATCATTATATCAAGATCAAAAGAAATCTTTAAAGCATTACTAGAACATTATTCGAGTGAATATCACGTCTAGGGTCATCCACATATCATTTCAACAATGAGACATGAAATACATTGTGAAATTTTATGTGACCGGGTAAGGCTAGTTGATAAGCTGTCGATCCAATTCTTTCTAGTATCTGGAAAGGACCACATAAATGAGGGGCAAGCTTTGCACACCTAGTCCATCTCAAAGTTATTTTCTTAGGTTTAATTCACACATATACATGATCTCCAACCATAAATTATCAATAAGTTCTTTTCTGATTAGGATAATATTTATGTGTATCCTAGGCATCCTATAAGTTTTGTCAAATTTTCTTTACTGTTTAATCCATTTCCTCCAACATTTCTCGCCCTAGCATTAGTCCATTTTCAGGATTGTTCTAATTTTTAGGTGTTCTACATATTCTTCTGTATAACACCTCGAAGGGGATCATCTTTTGTGACTCATTATATCCATTGTTATATGTAAATTATACAAAATGCAGGTATTCTTCCCACTTACTGGGATGTTGCATAACATACAACCGAAGCATATCCTCTAGTACTTGATTCACACGTTCAGTTTTTCTATCAGTCTGTGGATGGTATGCAATGTTGAATTGGATTTGAGTTCTTAATCTCATAAAAAAAACTTTCCAAAAAGAGGAGGTGAATTTTACATCCCTATCTGATATAAATATCTTAGGAATGCCATGCAAGCAGAATAATTCTTTCATAAAAATATCATCAATTTGAACCATCATGAAAGTAGATTTTACTGGGATGAAATCATTATGTTTTTTATATCTAGGTAATTCGGTGATAAATTTGAGTGTAATGACTTCCCATTTCATTCAGGAATAGTTATTGGTTGAAGAAGACCATTAGGATGTAAATGTTCAGCTTTTACTTACAGTCATTCTAAACAACTTGTCAGATATTCTACAATATACCTGCACATCTTGGGATAGAAATAATCCTCCTTAATTGCTGAAAAAAATTTCTAGTATCTGAGATGGGAAACGTAAGGAGTCCTATGAAATTCACCCACAATCAATTTCCTAGCTAAAATCTAGATGGGGAAATATATTATTTTCTTAAAAATTAATAACTGATCCTTATTAATGTTGTAATTTGACAGTTTCTTTTGGTTGTTATATTGTGGAGCTTGTTACCATAAAAATTTATATTCAGGATCTCTCTTAAAAGCTTCTTTATTTTTCTCTAGAAAATTAAATTCTACACAATTATAATGTAGTTCATAAATACAATGTAACCTTTTCCTTAGTGCTATAAGAAATGAAATCAACTCACAAAACACATAAAAACACCAGAGACATAGAACTGGTAAAAGATGCTTCAAAGGTTTATGGCATTCCTCACACATTCTTCATTATTAAAATAATGTAATAATACAAATAAATAGATGAGGAAGTTTTCTCAAGATAATGTGTCTATCTTGGACAACTTGGTTGAGAAAATATCTCAACCACACACACTAATCTAGGAGCTAAGTTAGGTAGGCCTAAACTAACTCCTAATTAAGAGGAACTAACATAATCTAGAAAATTAGGCATAAAATCCTAATTTTCAATATTTAATTAATTAAATTTATTTTGGATTTATATTTTTTTATGAGAGAAAGGCTAACATTCCCTCCCTCAATGATAAATCCAAAATAAGAATGAGGAACCATCTTCCAAGTTCTCATTCTGAAATTTTTTATCCTAAAAAACACTACCTAAAAAACTACCAAAGCTGGATGCCGAAAAAACTTCAATCTGAAGAGACCACGAGTCAGTTGCATGTCTGATTCATCTCTCAATTTTTATTCACAACTCCATCACGTTCCAAGCTGCAAAAGGATCAATATGCTCTTTATTTGCAATCAGCATCATTTTTCTACTGACAAAATATTTTATGACGCCCACTTGCGAATTTTCTTGTCCACTGACAAGATGTTGAAGACGCCCACTGGAATTTTTTTTGATGATGATAGCCCACTGGATGATGATGTTGATGATGTGAAAAAACAACTCACTGTTTATTTTTTTGATGCTGTCAGAAAATTCTCATTATTGATGCCCATTGGCTTCTTGGATGTTTGAACACCCACTGGCTGCTGAAGATGCCCACTAGCTGTTGAAGATGCCCACTAGCTACTGAAGATGCCCATTGGATGCTTTTGCTATCGACCGCCCACTCGCTGATAAAGATACCCAATGGATGCTTTGTTGGTGTTGTCGAGAATTTTAGTCTCAAAACCGCTCTTAATTTCATTAACATTTTCCCCCCTTTGTCAGTTGAAAGGAGAGAAAATCATCTGGAAATTACTTCTAAACTCCCCCCTTCAGGCATAGGAGAGTCTCATTGATGTACTCCCCCATTCAACTACATGAGAGTACCATCTTCTTTTGACTATCGGCTACAATAAATGTTATTGAATTTGGTTGTATAACTTATACAATATTTTTATGATTGACGACCATTCCCAAGGATCAATCCATTCATAATTGATCTTCAATTTGGCCAGTTGGTTTTGGTTGCAAAATTTTTCTGATGAATGATTCGGCTTGCCACAATGGCGACAAGGATGGAGATAAAAAAAATGATCTTCCATGCATTTTGGATTTACTGCAACTTCAGTTTGGGTGCATGTCGGTTTGTCTGCAACTTTCGTAGAATCTGCTGATGTGATTTGTTCAAGAAAACCTGCACTGATGAACTTGATGGGATTTGAATAATCTGGAATATGTAAGTTTTCGTCATCTTTGAAATATCCTTATCCTCTTTGATTTCTATAGGCCTTTAATTTCTTCCCATGGCTTGATGATTGGTTTGGAAGAAAGTTGAACTTGAACAAGTTCGACACTTGAAGTTGCTTGGATGAATGACTTATCGCCTTTATCTGTATGGTTCAAAGACTTGGAAGCATCACTCTTCTATTGCAACTCATTTCTTTTTAGTTACGACTCCAGTTGAAGGTGCTCAATCATTTCATTTGTCTGTTGTAAATGTCATGAAATATCATCAAGATTTTCTTTGTTGATTTGCACCATATCTTCAGCACTTGATAGGATCAAATTGTGAAGAACTTGTAATAGCTGGATGTGTTTCGCCATGTGAACTCGCTCACTTGAATTCAAGCTCACTTGTCTTGAAATATCTCACTTTATTTGAACTTTGTTGGATTGAATTCGCTCACTTGATTTGAATAACATAGACTCTTGCTTTGAAATTTTCTTGATCTTTTGCTTGGTGAAACTTGTTTTTCTTGTTTCATGCTCACTGTAACTCACGCTCGCTTGTTGTAGATTTCAACTTGTTTGATGGTTGTTTGAATACTAAATTTACTTGCCTTAGAGTTGAACTTGCTCGCTTTCTTTGATTTTTGATTGAATTAACTTCACGTTGGCTCACTTGATGTTGTGAACTTTGTACTGAATTGATTGTTCTTATTGGCAAAGGGTCTCTAACACTGTCAAAAATGCACCAAAAAGAAAAATAACAAGTTCAAATAATATGAATCAGTTGAAGACTTACTTGAATTAATTGTCTTAGATTGACCACCTTATCAATTCAAACTTGAGGTTTCGGTTTCAACCGATAATGCACCCTGATAATTCAACTTAGTTACAAAAATGTTTATCTGCAAGTGATAGAAAAAGAGTTGTTGATGTCGTCTTGTCTTGGAATGCTTGATTTTGTGGCGTCTGTAACTTGAATGATTTGATTGAATGATGTGGAATGTGGTTGTAGAAGATCTCTTTATCAAATTTATGATGTGTTGCAAAAATGCATGTGTTTGTTTGTGCTTGTGTATTTAATCTTGATTACAGGAGCCTAATTACTTTAAGCTTGATGACTTCTGTACTTAAGATTGCTTATGTGCATGAAAATGTGTAATTTTTTGTGTACCATATTACAAAGAGAGTGTCAAAAAAACTAGACACAAGTCATGCACATGCATTCACTACACACAATGTACCTAAGATCCCCTTATTCAATTTCGGGTGGATCTAGGACACAATCACCCAAAAATCATATCTTTATCAAGTATTGAGTACATAAGAAATCTCCACCTTCAAGTAATGAAAAGGCTAAGCTGGAAACCCTTTGAAACAACTCGCCTTCAAAATCTGGATGTTCACTGACTGAATCTCTGAGAAGAAATACAACAATGAATTTCTTGTTTAAAAAAATATCCACTTATCACTCCAATTTGACAAAAAAAAGTTTACGTTATCACTCTGTATTTACAAAATATACCATATTTATCCAAAAATAAATTAAAAAACAACCTTATTATAATCTTCCCCTTATAACTCCCAAAGATCACTCATTAAAAAAACATTCCTTTTTCTCCACCTTATCCCTCCTTTAAAATTCACTTTATTACCCCCAAAAAAAAAAAACAAAAACAAAAAAACACACCTTATTTCTCCACAATACATTACAAAAATCACTCATTATCACTCCACTACATAACGTTTCAGCTTATGATACCTTTTTTAAAATGCTTTTACATACATCCTTTTAAATTATTAAATGAATTTAATGAATCTTATGAAATCACATAAGAGTGATATGTTTCCTTTTAGATTTTATAGTTTATGCATGTAAAAGCACCATACAACATTCGTTACATGTTATTAGTTTGGTATAAAAAGTGAGAGGGTACGTAACCATTCTTGACTTCTGAGTTGTGATCATCGAATTAATCAATGAATTCGTTGAGTGTGAGAGTGATTTTGATGAGCTTTGAACTCCATGCCCATGCACTTTAGATTGAACTCCACGCATGTGATATTTTGACACTCACAATCACCATACACAACTACGTTCATAATCCATCATTGCGTTTCTTAATTATAAACTCACCTCCAGTCCCTCGGTCTTCAATGCAACTGCTCCAATAGTTTCTCACAGCAACCACACAAACCATAAAAAAATAACTATTTCAATACACAATTACTCCACGTAAGAGCTGGTTCCTCCTTTTTAAAGAGGCCCTCACGATTGGACTCATACTCGCGCAACATTGAATATGGCATAAAAATCATTGCAACATATATGGAAAATAAAGCATTGCAGGCTTGTGTGGTGGGGAATGAAATAAAAAACAAATACCAAATGTTGCAAAAAAACAAATACCAACAACCAACACAACATACCTCCTTAATCATATTGTTGGAATTCGAAATCCTTTTTTGAAAATCATCATAGCATTTGTGTTAATGTGTGCTTCTCCAAAAAACACATTCACAGAAGACTCTTCACCAACCACACACTCTGATGGCTTAGATGCATGATCTCTACTAACACAATGTTGATCATAAGCACAAACACTCTCTGCATTAATTCACGCAGTTCCCATCTAAGTGTGCTCCGTTTCGTAATTGAACAAAAATCCAACAATAATAGCAGCCATGGTGATACTAAGTATGTATGAGTTACCAAATCAAGTCATCCTCTTGTCTATTATAGGCCTAGCTGACCCGAACTGGTAATAATCCCATCATCATTTTCGCAAAATGTGCTAAACTTGAATACTTTGATCCACTGCTGCTATAACCTTTAGTTTTGGACGATCCTTAGTGTGGTGGGTGGATGAGAGAATATGTGCAGATACATCAAAAAATTTCTCCAATCATGATGTATGTCATTCGAAGGCATAATTTTTTTTTTTACACAAAATAGACTCTTGCAGTTAATACCTTGATTTGATCTCCATAGAAAAATCTGTCATTTTCCAGCCAAATTTCATCTTAAAAGGCTAAATTTTTTTGTCCCAGATGCTATTAAATGAATCACAGACACAAAGAGCTCTAATAAGCCATTTTCAACCAAAATTCATTGTAAAGAGGCTAAATATTTGGCTCAAACGATCTCGTGTAACGAATTGAGGGTGAAATGACTTGTTTTCCAACCAAATTTTACCAACGAAATCTAAAGTTTTCTACCATCTCCAAATTCTCCCAAGAAAATAATTTTACCAGGAATAACAAAGCAGTGTATAATAATTCAAGAGCACATACCGTCACGTTTGAGGTTGACCAAGCTACTCCTTACAATTTGTTGAATCGGTCAGCGTAAAAAAAAGGAATGGAAGAAAAGGTAATTGCTGAAACCAAACTCACTCAAGGGTCCCTTTCAACGTTTTTAACTGCTTTGCGCAGTATCCTTCAAGCCACCAAAATGGATCCCAAGCAACACCAATGGATCGAATCCTTCAAACAACGCCTCCAAGCAACACCTCAATTCACAATCTTCATGTCAGGGGCTTGCATCTTCAACGAAACGCATTGTCTTGAATTCTTCTGCATTCAAACTTTGCATCAAACAATGAGTCGGTGTGGTATTGGCACTGATACCACATGTAAGAAATTAAATCAACTCATAAAACACATAAAAACACCAGAGACGTAGAACTGGCGGAAAAGGCTTCAGAGCCTTACGACATTCCTCACATATTCTTCATTATTAAAAGAATGTAATAATACAAATAAATAGATGAGGAAGTTGTCTCAAGATAGTGCATCTATCTTGGAAAACTTGGTTAAGAAAATATCTCAACCACACACACTAATCTAGTAGCTAAGTTAGGTAGGCCCAAACTAAATCCTAATTAAGAGGAACTAACGTAATCTAGAAAATTAGGCATACAATCCTAGTTTTAAATATTTAATTTATTTAATTTATTTTGGATTTATAATTTCTTATGAGAGAAAGGCTAACAAGTGCATCTGCTACACAATTTTCCTTTCCTTTCAAATGTTTGATTTCAAATTCAAATTCACTAAGAAAATATTTCCATCTTGCTTGAAGAGCTTTTAAATTATGTTGTTTAAAATAACTTGTCAGACTAGCGTGATCAATCATTAGCAGAAATAGTTTTCCTGAAAGATAATGTATCCATACCTTGAGTGCATGGATTATGACAGTTAATTCTAAATCATATGTCAAATATCTCTACTCATGTTCCTTCATATTACATGACTAATATGCTATTGCTTTCCCTTCTTGCGTTAGTACTGCTCCTACCGCATCCTAACACACATCTGTGTAGACCACAAATTCCTTGTTTGGGTCAACAATTTTTAGTACAAGGGCAATGGTTAATAGGTGCTTTAATTTTTCAAAACTTTACTAACATTGGTTAGTCCACTTAAAATATTTTCCCTTACTTTTTAAAGAGGTGATGGGATACATAGTTCAAGATAATCCATCAATAAAACGGTGGTAATACCCTTCTAGTCCCATAAAATATTGTATATCAGCTACATTTTTGGGAATTGGCCACTCCATACGAGTATTTATCTTCTTTGGGTCAAGTGCTATTCCTTCAGCTAAAATGACATGTCCCAAGTACTGAATATGATTTTCATAAAACTGACATTTACTAAATTTTGCATACAGTTGATGATCTCGTAATACTTGCAGTACTGTACACAAATTCTCCTTATGTTCTTCTAAAGTTTTAGAATAAATTAAAATATCATCAATAAATATCAGAACAAACTTATCTAGAAAAGGATGAAAGATGTCATGCATCAAACTCATGAATGCTGTTGGTGCGTTAGTTAGCCTAAAAGACAAGACTACAAACTCATAATGACTGTAACGAGTCCTAAAGGCCATCCTAAAAATGTCTTCTTCCCTTACCAGAATTGAGTGGTATCCCAACAGTAAGTATATTTTAGAAAATAATGTTGCGCCCTTAACTTGATAAAAAAGATCGTCAGTTCGAGAGGGGGATACTCATTCTTTATGGATAATTGATTAAGTTTTCTATAATCAATGCACAACCTTAGTGTGTCATCCTTCTTTCTTACAAATAATAATAGAGCTCCCTAGGGTGATACACTGGGACAAATATATCATTGATCGAGTAATTCATGTAATTGCATCTTAAGCTCAGTTAACTGAGGCACACTCATGAGGTAAAGGGATTTAGATACATGTGTTGCTGGAGGCAACCCTCATATGTCTTAAATAAATACATCTACAAAATATTGAATTAGCGGTATGTCTCCTAAGGTAGCAGTTTTGTGTTTAGAATTAGAGTACCAAACTTGAAAAATATAAATCATACAAACTTTTCTAATACATTTACCCAATTAGGAGGCAGTAATGGGGTGTAACCTGATGGTTTTTCTAACTCCTTGGATCTCTTGTGAGGACCTATCTTCAACGAGGTAGTTAATGGACCTTTTTTTACAATTTACTAACAATGAGTGCCCTTCGAGCTAGTTAATCCCAATCAATAGATCATATGATCCTAAAGGAAAAATATTCAAGTCCTCCTTTATGTGATGACCCCCTATTTCAATCGAAAAATTTGGTAACTTGGCATTTACCCTTCTCTTGTCCCTTGTATCTAGTTGTATCAGGCAAGTGTTCTTAAATTTATAAGTTTAAAAAAAAAAAATTTCGCTACTTTGGGGCGAACGTAACTTAAACTTGCACCTGGATCTACTAAAATAGATACATATTTATTAATTATCTTACCTTCTAGCTCTATCGTCGTAGGTTGATAAACTTCTTTATGATATTCTGGTGCAGCATTGATTCTGGGCATACTTCCTGGCACCTCCCCAGTCGTAGGCGCTTCTTTCATGTTAGCAGTCTCTTCAGGTCTAACACGAGGGGGGAAATTTTCATACTAATGGGGTTCTCCATAGCCCAAAAATTGTAAGGGAGGTTTCTGCACTAGGCTAGGATCCGACTTATTGGATGCTTTGGTAAGCTTAGTTTCTACTTGCCATCTAGTTTTTTTTTCTAATTTATTCCAGTTTTTTTACTTGGCTGAATTTTCAGTGGGTTTTTAAAATTTGCAGGTTTAGTGCCTATGAAATTTTTGATAACACTTCTGCCCTTTGTTTTGGGGCCAACCTTTTCCAGTGTCTCCTTTCTTTTTCATTTTTTGATAGCACATTCGATATTTTCGATTTTTTTCATGTATGGTCATGGTATTATCGAATTCTATTTTTCCCTTGAAAATTGTAGGAAAACTTCTCATAAAGCATTGTACTTTAGATTTTTCCTCACAGAGATATGGAACATATATTTACAAGGACGTAAATTTGGTCACAAACTCATCCATATTTATTTTCCCTAATTTTAAATCGTGAAATTATTTATCTTTTTCATCATGGAAATGTTATGTCAAATATTTGTTTTTAAAGTGATTTTGAAATTCATCCGAAGTTAGATCCTACTCCTCTATCCCCTGCACTTCCATTACATCCTCCCACCACAAGGTGGATTTCCCTTGAAGCTGATAGATAGACAATCTAGCCTTGAGTTTATTTTCATATTCATAAACTTGAAATTATTTGCTCATATTGATGATGTAGGCTTCTGTAGCTTCTTCAGCTTCACCATAAAATATTGGGGGTTTAATTTTCCTAAGTTCCCCCTGCAATTCCAGTTTATGTTTATTCTTTTTGCTTTGGTTAGCAGAATTTCCTGATTCCTCTTCGTAACTGGGGAATGCGTTACCATTAATCCACTAAGTGTGAATTCCTTATGGAGTATATTCATATATGTTATGATGTCCCTCTTCGTCTCCAATTATGTGGTTAGGAATGGGTCCATAAGTTTGATGGTTTTGTTTGTTTGAGAGACTTTTTAAAAGTATCTCATGTTCATGCATTAATATTTCATTGTCTGTTCGTAATAAAACCATCTCGACCTACAATTATTGGACAATTTTAAGAAACTTACTTGTTTGGTTCCGTTGTTCTACGCCCAACTGCACCCACATTTCAAGGTTTTCTTCAGGATTTTGTATAGAACTTCATTATATTGTTGGCCTTGGAAATCCAGCTCAAAATACCCCACCATCATGTTATATTTACCTTTACACACACACCCACTCTCTCTCTGTGTGCACATCAACATAATCCATCATTACTACAGGTGCCCAATCATATAACAATATTGATAATTATGCTTTAATACCACTTGTAACATGTCTAACTACAAAATTTCAACCAAAATCTCAACATAAAAAAAGATTACTCAACATATATAAATTTTACCTACTACATGCATAACTCATATAACATTGAGGTTATCATTGAATTCGCTAGATAATGGTTTCATAAAAGGGTCCTCATCATATCTCAAGAACTCGCAACTTTATGATTAACTTTATAAATGCATGTTTTTTTATCTAAACGATTATTGTATATTGAATTTCTTAAGTTTGATTCAAACGTTAAATGTATATGGAATGATGTGGCAGACACGATCTTAACCCTTCCAGCCTTATCCATAGCTAGATATGCATAATCATGGAACCGTATCAAAAGAGATCATCACTGTAGGTTGTCATTCAACTGACTCAAAAGTAGATGCCTCTCCATGATGAGATGAGAAGGGAATGATCCCATCGTCAGGGTTTTCCCAAAGGTTGTTAGGGTAACCAACCCTAAATTGTCCTACATTATGTCACTTCATTCACTGTGCCACTTAAGTGAGTTCATGCTTTTCTACCTATCTTGCTACAAACTTCCGTCATGGTCAAGAAGGCTTCTGCCTCTTTTCCAACATGGTAAAACCTCACCTCTTTGTGCCCGCAAATTTGTTTCTGATTAATTTTCCTTTCAGCATTTCTTTACGATAATTTTTACACTAGTGGATGTAGGTAAAGACCTAATTACAAGCTCTGACTCTTCTCTAGAACAGACTAAATCACCCATAGGTTTAATTGCTCCCCATCGCAACCAATTCCTGCTCAGCTTACAAATGAGGGTTTGCCTGAAGTCTGTGTATTTTTCTCGTAAGTCATTCGACTTGAGGAGTTTTTATACATGCCCGTTTTCCATACCTACTTCTGGTCTATAATTTCTAAGTTTCCAGGGTTTAATGCAGGTCACTCGATGCCTAATTTTCAAGTTGTTTATAAATTTTTCGGAGGGAAAGCTTGCCACTTTCCTCTAACACAAGTATAAATTGTTAGTTTGGATTTTTTTGTGGTGTAGGTTTTTAGATATACAGTTCGGATTCTCCACAGTCTGCATTTTTCTGTCTACATGATGATGAGTCTTGTTTTAGACTCAAAACGTAGACAGAAAAATGTAGACTCTGGAGAATCTGAAATCTATATCTTAAAATAGGTATAAATTGTTTTTGACTCCATAATGGTTTTATAAGGATTGATCCTAGTTTTCCCCTTTTTTGGGTTATTACATTAACCTCATTATGGTTTATTGACCAGGTTTATGTGTCTCCCCATTACTCCTATGTCACACCAGTCATGACATCAGCATGAGATGGAAGAGACGCACATATGAATTCTGGGTTTTCCATTGTTCTTGTTTTCCTTACAGGAAGAGGCGTTATGCCATATATGTATTTCTATTGTGGAGAACTATTAAATTCATTCTCCTAAATCAAATCCATTTATATGAACAATCATTTCGTTTTAAAAGGTTGTGCCTCAGGTCCAAGCTTTGTAACTCAATAGTCGACCTCCTCGGCTTAAGCTCACATAGTTTCCTATTGAATTATAGTAAAAATGATTTCTTCATTTGTATTTACACATCCATTAGAGAAATTTTCAGGTCTAAAGTGGGCCTCTTAAGAAAAATCTACAGCCAAAATAAAATTTATAAGAACCAATAGGATTCAAGATAATGATGTCAACAATGAGGGATGATTCACCATTTTTGGAGTAAAAAAGTAAAAGATTAAAAAATAATAAAATAATAAAACTTATTTTTCAACTCGTATTTTCAAGTGATATCCCCGTGGTTTTACTCAAATTTCAAGTAGGAGTACTCATTGGATGGAAAATTTAATTCCTCACCCAAGGAGTATCCATGCCAACATACTTTCGATGACCCTGCTACACGAAAAATTAGAAATACATGAGAAAAAATATTACAATCACATTTTTCATGTATTTTTGATTTTATGTGTAGCATGGTGCATCAAAAATATGCAACATGGGTCCTCCTTGGATTAGAAATCAAATTTTGCATCCAACGAGTGTTTCTACTCGAAATTTAAGTAAACCCATAGGGAGCTAAGTTGACAATACAAGTTGAAAAAATAGTTTTTTTCTTTTTTTCCCTCTAAAATTTGATGATGTAATCTAATATTATTTTACTATTTCCACTACTATTTTATAATTCTCTTAGGAAGCCCATTTTAGACCTAAAATTGTTCTAATGGTGTATAAAGAATTTTGATGTATTTATTAAAGTTTAATAGTTCTTGAAGTATTTATGAATAGTTCTTTCTTGCTCTGCCGATTTTGAATGATGTGAGAATTTATGGGTTAACTCTTTCTTCGGTTGCATTATTTGTTGGTTAACACCCTTCTTGTTAAAATAATATTAGGTTTTGTTTTTTGTAACTACAGTTGATTTCCTTTCTATCTAACTATAATTACATATAAGGTTTAATATTGGTTTTAGTATATGCTTTTTTTCCAGCAAGGCTTGGGCATATGTAAGTTCTTGTTTTCAATTTAACACACAAACCCTTAACGAGTATTTCTGGCATTACTGTCTACCCACCCAGTATTGACTAGGAACTAGCAACCCGAGACATACTCATTATCTTTCAGGTGGTTACCCATGGTTGTGAGAAATTCTGGATTGCCTGTGCAAGCGTGGAGCTTGCAAGGTTACAGGTCAACCAGAATTCATTTTTCCTGCTGATTTGGAGATTTGGGGGAGGCCCCCAAGATCTAAAATAAAATTGAAATGGATTTGAAAATATCTACAAAATTAGAATTCCAGAAAAGAGAGAGAGCACAAAACAAATAAAACCACAAAGAAACTTGTTTTATTAAAACAAAGAATAACTGTAGAAGCTACATTATGGTGGAAAATATGTACTTTTACAAAGTGACGCTTGTTATTTATAGCCTTTTTTTTAGTTACAATACCATGGGTAGATACCATAGGTGGGTACCATGGGTCAAAACCATGGGTCAATACCATGGGTAGATACCACTTACAATACCATCGGTAAATTCCATGTGTGGATGAATACCATGGGTGGATACATACCATGGGTGAATGAATATCATGGATAGATGTCACTTACAGTACCATGGGAAAATAAATAAAATGCGTGGATGAATACCATGGGTCGATGCCATTTACAATACCATGGGTAAATTCCATGGGTGGATGGATAACATGGGTGGATGAATACCATGGGTGGATGCCATTTTCCATTCAGATCATTCCTCCCTCCTAAATAAGCAATGGTCCCCATTGCGTGAAGTTCCCTCCCGAGAATCCTTTGTTGAATATGAAGAACCATTGAAGAGAAGCGTTTTGTGTAGTTAACCCATAACCGTGATGAACGAAGATTCGAGGATATAGATACCTTGTAATGCTTGTGACCAATTGTGATCTTGACAGTGTGCGGCCTAGCAAATGGACTTCGATGAAGTGTGGGTTTGTGGATGACCCAAAACCATGACAAACGAAGATCCGAGGATAGAGATACCTTGTAATTTTTGTGACCAAATGTGTTACTAACAATGTGCGGCCTAGAAAATGGACTTTGATGAGAAGGATTTTGTGTGGTTGACCCATAACCATGATGTTGATTGTTGATGAAGTAGCAGGTGCCTACATAGCTTAGGGTGGGAGGGAACTTCAAATAGCCCAAGCTGAATTCTGCTATGCTGAAACTGATGAAGGTGAAGCAGGTGCCTACTAAAGCAGGGTGGGAGGGCACGTCTCCAAAGGGAACTCGCTCCGAATGCTTCTCCATATTTAAAATGGGCATAACTTGGTCAATATAAATCATAATATATATTATAACATGTTTTTGGAAATACAATGATCATTCTGCATCTTTGCATGTGTTTGGAACCGCTATCTGGAGACTCTAGACTCTCAAATTCGCGCTGGAACTATCTCACCATCACAAAATTTCTGAAAAAATAGCTGATTGTAAATCAACGATAACTCGCACATCCGTAGTCTGATTCAACTGATTTTTTTTTTTTAAATCGGGTGATTTTTCAAGGGGAGCTCAGATTTATAGCCATTTCTTTAAATTTTCACACTAAAAACTACAAAAAATTATAGGAGATCCACCATCCACAAATTGTCATCAGAAATTTTTTTGCATACATTGCTGATTTAGAATTAATGATATCTCCCTCATCCAAACTCCAATTTGGCCGATTTGTTTTTTGAATTCAGGTATTTTTTTGCAAGGAATCCAGATCTGATATTTTCTTTTGTAAATGTTTCACCAAAAGGTTCATATCTGATCTGCAAACTCGCCGCCCAAAAAATTCATGGAGTTTGTTGAAGATTGCTGCCAAAAATTGAAACTGAAATATGCGTCAAACCCTCATTCCCATGGATTCATAACCTGAATATGATACCACTGATCTGGATATTGGGGGAGGCCCCCAAGATCTAAAAAAAATTGAAATGGATTTGAAAAGATCTACAAAATTAGAATGCCAGAAAAGAGAGAGAGCACAAAAAAAATAAAACCACAAAGAAACTTGTTTTTATTAAAACAAAGAATAACTGTAGAAGATACATTATGGTCGAAAATCTGTCCTTTTACAAAGTGAGGCTTGTTATTTATAGTCTTTTTTTGAGTTACAATACCATAGGTGGATATCATGGGTAGATACCACTTACAATAGCATCGGTAAATTCCATGTGTGGATGAATACCATGGGTGGATACATACCATGGGTGAATTACTATCATGGATAGATGTCACTTACAATACCATGGACGAATAAATAAAATGGGTGGATGAATACCATGGGTCGATGCCATTTACAATACCATGGGTAAATTCCATGGGTGGATGAATACCATAAGTGGATGCCATTTTCCATTTGGATCACCTGCTTAGTAAATCAACTTCTCCAGACCTTATTTAATTTTGGAAACAAATTACAGATTATAGTGGAAAGGTTATATTTCTTAGTCCTATAGTTCATTCTTTACTTCCAACTGCAATATGGTTATATATATATATATATATACTCTGCAAGTTTCCTCTAATCAGATTAGTTAAAAATATTCATCATGCACCCATTCTTGTCCTAACTACTTTTCCAACAATACATGTAAGAAATAAACACGGAAACCTTTTCCTCTTAAATAAAAACAAAGAAAGAATGAGGGACTGAATTTTTTTCAGAAATACTAATCTTTTCTACTATCAGCAGAAATATGTCACCACCTAACCTCGAGACTGATGATTACGTCATGTGTCTCCCCCAAGCCTTTTTCTCGCCCGAAATTTTTTAGAGAATTAAATCTCCAAATTAAGGTAGCCTGTGTTTGGGCCTCAAGACCACATGTCCAGTCTAGTATTATACTCTCACGAATCACCGTGAGAGCTCCACTAACCTCCAAATTCAACTCAGGAAAACCTCTTTCAAGAAAAATCTTGCTTTGTCAGCCAACCAGGATGATCTAAAATAGATTTGATCTAATATTGGTAGAATTGATTATTTGGCAATAAGTGAAATGATTGTTAACTCGATCGCTTAATGTGGAAGACTGAAGGAAATAAAATGATTTAACGACTTAAACCAGAACTTAAGAAGCTTATTAAACATGAAATTGCAAAAAATAATAGAGATAAGAGACAACAAACATTGATTATGGAGTTTGTCCATAGTGAACTACGTCTTCGAGTCCACTTTCAAGATGGGAGTTTGTTTTATTAAGGATTGATCCAAGGAAATATTTAAATAGAAAAAGACCAGACTAAACATGCCCGCAGGCACCTTTGGTCACTATCAACAGAAAGCTCTCTCTCCTAGCTTTCCAACACCTATCTTTGTGCTCAATTCCACCTCCAAGAGACCAAGTTACACCTAAAACAATAAATGCCTCTCTCTCTTATAAAATTCTAAATAAGCCTTCAAAAACCATTCTATCCCCCTCCATGATGTGCAAAGGTGGTTTTATAGTCAACTGCGGGGTCATTCTCAAACTATTCATGGTAAGAATTTTAAATCATGGAAAATTTTAGGGGCTAATATTCATAGGTGGGCTAATTTTCGATGTTTTTTCCAAAAAAAAATCTCACCGATTTTCATTTTTTCTTTAAATGAATTCACCCAAATTTTATAGTATAAAATTATTTTACCCTAAAAAATCACCAAAATTATATATATACTAATATAAAATTATTAGAAAACTAAATATTTTTACAAAAATAACATCAAAAATTGTACAATTTACATATTGGGAACTACTAATATTCGCCAAGGTTTCTAAGCTTTAAGATAAACGTCCATCCTTAAAATTTTCCTTGGAGTTTTTACAATTAAATGATATTAGGTGGATTGAAACTCTCAGTGGAATAAGAATGAAACACCTTAGGGATAAGGTTACATGGTGTTAAAAATAAACATAGGGCACAAAACCCACTTTTAGACTTTATGTTAAAATAAGTGCTGATAGTATGGCTAAACGACGAAGGCTCTAATGGTCGACTATCCATGTGACAACACACCTGAAGGTTGCGGTCAACTCCAACGGTCAACCAACTGCGCATTTAACTTAACTTTCTATCCTTCGCTCACTGTGTTCACATGCCTGTGGTTAAACTAGCGGTTAGGTCCAAAACTACTAGCTGCTACACATAAAACTTCAGACTGCTCACATGCTACAACTCCACAGTTAATTGTTTATACAATGTTTTTTTTATTACACATTTTATAACTTTATCATATTCCGAAATGGTTTTGAAAAACGTTTTATACATAGGTTCGAAACCTAGGTTTACACCATTACATTGTTTGCGCTATCCACCATGTGCTTAGGACTATAGGTTAGGACTTTAGGATTAAGGCTAGGTTTAGAGTTGGGTATTAAACATTACACCACCATATCATTACATTTTACCAATTATGTTTTCATCATTAACCACATGTTTTTCCACCACTTTCACCTTAGGTTTTATCACCATGACTGAAGAAACTGAAGAATTTATCATCGGACAAACTGAAGATGAATAGACTTCACTGTCGATCTAAACTGTGTAAGATACTCCTGGATCAATCCTCTCCACTTGAAAGCTTTTGGACCAAAAAAAATTTGATTTAAGAAGACATCAGGTGAGGGTACAGATCCCTCACTTTTCCTATCTCCATCCACCTCAGCTTGCTCGGATTCATGCCCTTGATTCCCAATCGAAAATATTCAACATCTCCTCGTCTGGAAGTGCAAACTTTCCTATCCAAGATGGTATCTTCCTGCAACTCATTCATATACTACGCTACCAAATCATTAACGGTAGGAATTTGTGTATATTCCTCTAGATCAATGATCATTGGAGGTTCATACAACTTTAGATTTTCTACATTTATAATTGAATAAATATGAATTTAAGGTGGTAAATCTAACTGTAATGCCTTATTTCCAATCTTTTCCACAATATTGAAAAGGACCATACCTGATGGGTTTCATTTTCTTGCCTTCACCTTTCAATCTGTCTTTGTTGATATAAAACCATACTTGATCACCGACCTGAAAATGGTGATTAACTCGATGCTTATGATGATGCATTTTGTACTTGGCCTAAATCTTCTCTAACTGATCCTGCACTACTTCATGTATCTGTTGTATCCATTGAATGAAATTAACTGCTTTATTTGAATCATCGTGTCCATCCACTTTATCTTCTTCACCGAACATGAAGTCCATCGGTAACTTTGGTAGATACCCAAAACATGTTTCAAATGTCGAACAATTAGTCGAAGAATGTAAGGCTCGATTGTAAGAATGTTGAACATCAGGTAAAGATTCATCCCACAACTTAGGATGTTTGTTGTAGTAACCTCGGAGAATATGTATCACTGTCCTGTTCACCACTTCTTTGTGTTCGTCAGTATGTGGATGAAAAGTTGTGATCTTCTTCAGCTTTGTGTCCATGAGTTCCCACAAAGTGGACCAAAAATCTCCTACAAACAAGTGTCTCAATCAGAAATAATGGAGGTAGGTAACCCAAAATGAACCCATACCTATTGAAAGAACATTTGTGCAATTTGTTCAGCAGAAACTTGCTTTTTGCATGGAACAAGAATGCACATCTTGCTGAAATGATCAACCATGACATACATGTAATCATGCCCTCTCCTGGACATAGGAAGTCCTCCAAAAAAATCCATGGAAATGACGTCCCATGGTTGCAAAGGAACTGGAAGTGGAATATACAAACCAATCTTTCGATTGCTTGGCTTGCTTTTCGAACACATAACACATCCTTTAATGTAATTCACAATTGTTTCATACATGTGATGCCAGTAACAATACCTTTGAATTTGTGCCATAGTCTTTCTTACGCCAAAATTTCTAGAAATGTGATAAGAATGTGTTTCCTAAATAACATGCGCCCTTTCTGTCTGTGGTATGCACAACTTGCCCAGATGATATAAAAACTTTTCATGAACATGAAAATTGACTTCTTCCACCTAAGTACCATGATTTAATGATTCATAAATATCTTTGAAATCAGCATCAATACTATATTGTTCTAAATAACTTTCAAGTTTTAAATAACTATTCTGTAGCACTACTTAAGCATTCAAAGATGGTCTAGACAACATATCAACTACTTTTTATGTTACACCTTTCTTGTACTTAATTACTAATTGAAATTGTTGAAGAAATCACATCCATATATAATGGCGAGATTTTTGCAACTTAGTCTGTGACTGAAGGTACTGAAGTGAATGATAATCTGTGTGAATCACTGTTTCCTTACCCATTAAGTAATGTTTCCATTTCTTTACACTTTCAACCAAAACAAACAGTTCTTTATCATATGTCGTATAATTTATAACAGACTTAGAAAAAGTTTATGAATGAAAACAAATTTCTTTTCCCTTTTGAAGTAAAACTGCGCCCATTACATAACCACTAGCATTTGTTTCAATTTCAAATGGTTGTTGAATATTTGGTAAATCTAAGATGGGTGCTGTGACAATTTTCTTCTTAAGTGAATCAATTTTATTTATTTTTATTTCCCTTCCCACTGAAAGGAAACTTTAGATCATGTTAAAGCATGTAATGGTAATGAAATCAAAGAAAACTAAGCAATGAATTTTCTCCAATATTGAACTGCACCTAGTAAACTCCTAACTTCAGTCACATTCTATGGTCTTGGCCACTTAACAATCACATCGATTTTAGCTGGATCTATCTTCAAATGACCACCTCCAACTATGTAACCAGGATAAATCAATGAAGTTTTCCCAAACTCACATTTGGACAATTTAAGGTACAATTTATCCCTGTGCAACACTTTTAAGACTTGTTTAACATGCCTAACATGCTCTTCCATAATGTAACTAAAAATCAGGATATCATCTAAGTATATTATGAAAAAGTTATCAATGTATGGATGGAATACATCATTCATAACCCACATGAAAGTTGATGGAGCATTACACAAAAAAAAACACATCACTAACGATTCAAATAATCCCTGCCTAGTTTTAAATGCAGTTTTCTAGATTTCATTTTCTACAATGTGAATTTGATGATACCCACTATGAAAATATAACTTAGTGAAATAGACATCATTTTTCAATTGGTCAAGTAAATCATCTATCCTGGGAAGATGATACCTGTTCTTGATTGTTATTTTATTTAAGGCCATAAAGTTGACACACATTCTCCATGTCTCATCTTTCTTAGGAACTAAAATTATGGGTGAACCACATGGAGATGAACTGGATCGAATGAAACATTTTTCAACCAACTCTTCGATTTGTTTATTTATTTATTCATTCGCTATAATTTACATGTGATACATTCTGACATTAGGAAGAGGGACATCAAACATCAATTGTATCTCATGTTGTATTTCCCATTTCGGAGGTAGATGTTTTGGTTCTTTAAATAGAATTTAAAAAGAATCTACCACTTTAACCAAACTATCTTTAAACTGAGATTCACAACCTGAAAAAGAATCATGTTGATCCTTATGTTGTTCTTTTACAACCATGAGTATGTATCTCTTACTTGAACTTATTAGTCTCTTCATCTGATTAGTAGTAACTAGATCCAAGTGTGTTTAGATTTTATGTGCCCGGAAAATGTATTCAATCCCATATTTCTTTAAATGATATTTATGCTATTTCCTATGAAACATTGCATCAAGATCATAGAGATAAGGAATTCCTAGCACTATTCCACATATGTCTAATGGTATCACATCTAAATCCACTTCATCAATGTAATTAGCTGTGATGGAAAATTTTCAACGACACTGCTTTGTGACATTAATATGAGTATTTTCTTTTAGCCAACCTAATGGGTATGGTCTTGGATGATTATGTGTCTCCAAACCTAATTTGTTACTAATTCTTCACATATTAAATTTTAATGTGACCCACTATCAAACAAAGTGTCTATCTTTGTGTGCTTAGAAGTTACCCTTATGTGAAATAAGTCAACTCTTTTATCCTCATCCAGATGATTTATGTTTGAATAAGATGTAGACATACTAGAACTAGAATTAGTGTCAAAAATTTTACCTGTCAAAACCATTGCTGTTATTTTCCTTTCATCACTTGAATTGGAGCCCAAATCTTGTTAGATTGACACATTAGCCTTCTTTTCACCTTTCTTCTTTTGGAACTTCTTTGGTCTGATTTCCAGGTGAAGTTTCCAACATTTGGCTTCATCATGTCCTATCGTCTGGTAGTGAGTACAAGTAGGTCTTTCAACTTCCTTCTAAATTTTTGCTGCTTTCTTTCCCTTCGAATTTCTCTTCCTCTTACTGTCTTTGGAATCTTTGATTTCCAACTGTTTGGATGCTTTTGGTGAAAACTTGAATGGTATGCCACCTAATTCAATATGTATGGCTTGAAAACACACTTCATCAAAGTCATTAGGATTAACATTAATAATGTATGTTGTAAATATGAATGTAAACTTCCAATGTACTTTAATAAAGTTTCACGTGTATCCAATATAATACCAAGTGCCAAATCTTTCTTCTTGAACTCCTGAGTAAACTCCTGAAAATTCTACCCTTTACCTTGCCTCATATGCTACCAATCAATAACAACTTTTTTCATGTATCCCAAAGGGTAGAATTATTTTCTGAGAGCTTTTAAAAACTTAGACCATGAAGAGATGAATTTACCTTTCCACTTTAAATCTACTTGAGTTTTACTTTCCCACCAGTTTAAAGTTGTTCCCCCCATTCTAAGTGTAGCAAAATGAATTTTCGTTCTTTCATCATAAATGTTCTGAAGTCTACAATACACTTATAACTGGTTAATCCAGTTATCTACTTTCTCTAGATTCATTTTGCCATCATAAATAGGTAGTTCAAATTTTACATCAACTTTCAAAAGAGATTTCTGAGGTTTCTTTTCTATTTTAGAATATGAACTAGAAGAAGAAGATGATGATTATGATGATGATGAAGATGATGGAGGAGAAGGAGGTTTATCAGCTTTTCCTTTGCCCCTATCCTTCTTCGATGCCTTTGAAGAAGAAGTTGCATCTCTCGCCTTCTTATCTTCGTAGGGTTCTCCCAACATCCACTGCATGTTCAAAAAAATTTGTTGAATATGTTCTTCACCCATGACCTTCACTTCAAGAGTTTCACCTGCATCGGTTCCTCCCATTGTCGATTGATGAGTGACTTTCCGCTTTCCAACTTCTGAGTCTATCTCCTCAAGCATTCCTTCTCCACGTCGCAATCTCGACTTGGTTAACATTCATTGGAAAAAATCCCATAACAAAACCTGATCTGATACCAAAATATATTATCTGAAATAGATCTGATCTAATACTGAAGTAGAACTAATTATTTTCCAACAGGTGAATTGATTGTTAACTCGATCGCTTAATGTGGATGACTGAAGGAATTCAAATGATTTAACGAATTAAACCAGAACTTAAGAAGCTTATTAAACATGAAATTGCAGCAAATAAAAGAGATAAGAGACAAAAAACATTGATTACGGATTTTGTCCCTGGTGGACTATGTCTCTGGGTTCGCTTTCAAGATGGGTGTTCGTTTTATTAAGGATTGATCCAAGGAAGTCTTTACATAGAAAAAAACTAGACTGGACATGCTCGTAGGCACCTCTGGTCATGGTCAACATAAATCTATCTCTCCTAGCTTTCCAACGCCTGTCTCCGTGCTCAATTCCGCCTCCGGACGACCAAGCTACACCTAAAACAATAACTCCCTCTCTCTCTTACAAAATTATGAATAAGACTTCAAAAATCACTCTATCTCCCTCCATCATGTGCAAAGGTGGTTTTATAGTGAACTGCAGGTTCATTCTCGAACTATTCATGGCAAGATGTTTTACAATGAAATGAGATTAGGTGGACTGAAACTCTCGGTGCAATAAGAATGAAACACCTTAGGGATAAGGTTGCATCATGTTAAAAATAAACATAGTGCACAAAACCCACTTTTAGACATTATGTTAAAATAAGCGTTGATAGTCTAGCTAAACGGTGGAGGCTCATAAGGTCAATAGTCCATGTGACAGCACACCTGATAGTTGCGGTCAGATCTAGTGGTCAACCAACTGCGCATTCAACTTAACTGTTTATCCTCCGCTGACTGTGTTCACATGCATGTCGTTAAACTGGTGGTCAGGATTGAAACTGCTCGCTGCTACACATAAACTTTCTCATTGTTCACATGATGCAACTCCGCAGTTAACTATTTATACAATGGGTTTTTTATTACATAGTTTATAACTTTAACGTAGTCCAAAAGGGTTTTGACAAAGGTTTTATACATAGGTTTGAAACCTAGGTTTACACCATTATATTTTTTGCGCTATCAACCATGCACTTAAGACTTTAGGATTAAGACTAGGTTTAGAGCTAGGTCTTAAACATTACACCACCAAATCATTACATTTTACCACTTAGGTTTTCATCATTAACAAGATGTTTTTCCACCACTTTCAAATTAGGTTTTATCACCATGACATATAACCATGACTGAAGAAACTGAAGAATTTCTCATCAAATAAACTGAAGATGACTGGACCTCACTGCCAATCTGTACTGATGTAAGATCCTCTTGGATCATAGGAAAAGTTCTAGTTTTTCCTTCTTTCTCCATATCCTCGAGCTTTCTCTTTTTTCCATCCTCGAATTTCCACTGAGATGGTGTTTTTGTCCATCTCTAGAAAAGGAGAAGAAAAACCAATCACTGATTTAAACTGTCTAGAAAAATAATAAAAAAACTACATTTATTAAAATTTATTTATTTTATTTACTATTCTTGGTTCACAACTATGATCTTCCAAGTCATAATATCATTTCTTTCATTCTTGATTTTCATACATTTATCTTAATGCAATGTTTTCCATACCACACCTTTAACACTAAACCATATTCAAAGCATCTAAGTGTTACTCTTTATTTAATATATTAAGATAGATCTAAATTAATAATAATAATAATAAAATTTGTTTGAATAAGTATATTATATTTATTGAAAATAAAAATTATATAAACATTAATTTTTAAAAAAACTTTCTATACCTATCTTTCTATATTTCTATACATAGAAGTCCCAAACATTAAGTTAAATTTTTTTTGAACAAGTCATTCTTTTCTTTCTCAAAATAAATAATATTTTTAAAATATATTATAGTTTTATTTTATCAAGTATGAAAATTAAATTAATAATAATTAGTAATTAAATTTTAGCTTTTGTAAAAACATGGAATATGTAGAATCAATTATTTGATTGTTAACCTTCTAGACATATTTGAATGTGTAAAAGGGCTACTTGATATAATGCTTTTTTGAACACTGTTATTGAGCCAAGATCTCTTGGTTGTGCCAATATTAAACAATAATTGCTAGAGCCAATAATATATGTGAGAATGTATTAAGTTTAGAGCGAAGTGAATGGAAAGATGTCCCCTTTAAAATCACAAAGTTATCTCTATGTTTTAGGACAATGTTTATTTTCCATTGACTCGATTATCCCTAACAGAATTAATTTATTCAACTACATATATTTCTATACCTTGGACACTAGTTGAGCATTCTTATTACAGATTTTGAGAATAAATTTCACCATTAGGAGAGGGTTCGTCAGATTCTAGAATACTTCAGAAATCTGTTTTGGTGAAATCCACATGATGAGGGGTCAATTAACCTTTAAAAATTTCCCTGACGGTTAGATTCATTCTAGACCATTCAATTCATTCTAGAATACTCCAGAAAGCTGAAATAGTTTGCGAAACGCGAGTTTCATTTTTTTTTGCGTTTCTTCCCGCTCTTAGTCACTTCTGACCTCTCATCCATGTAATCTTTTCCTTTTTACCATCATGTGCTGCCATTTAATATTCCGCCCCTGGTGGCATCGTTATGGCTGAATATATTCCGGACAACTTCATTTGTAAGTTTTTGACTTTCAGCCCAACGCTCACTATCAGATGGTGTAATCAGTAGGAAATCACATGTTCGTGTCACTGGTTTCAATAAACATTTTGCTAAATCCCAGAGAACAATATGATTTAAACGATGCCTTGGATCTCTTTGTTCTTTTCTAGAACTCTAGTCCCCAAATCTCATTATTTCTCCTCGTTGGATTGCGAATTCTATATTTCTTTATTGTCACATTTCTTCCTGTACTGCATGGGCACAACTTCTAAAAAGTTGGTTGCTTATCCATTGTTAAGCATGCTTTTTTTAGTCATTTTCAATTAGTTTTTTAAGTATGGGTTTATATGTTAGAAAGAGTATTTTTTTTTCATTTGACTTGGGTCATGGTTTAATATAACTGGACTTTTATCCACAAAATTTAAAACGAGTAACCATCCTATTACAAAATAGCTTAACAATATATCCCATCACTATTTGTTTTACATCTTTTAAACAACAATTTTGATTGAATATTATCTAAATAATTAATATGAAATAAATAGTATTTTAATCCCTTATTACAAATTAACCTAACAATATATCCCATCGCTATTTGTTTTACACCTTTTAAACAACAGTCTTGATTGAATATTATCTAAATAATTAATATGAAATAGATAGTGTTTTTAATAGAATATGTTTTGATTTTCCCTTTCTCCGTATACTGAAAGCTGACTTTTTCAGGTTTGAAAATATTTTATTTCCTATAAATATTAAGAGTTGCAGTGAACCATGAATGCTGTTCATTATCATTGTAAATCTACATCAAATATTAAATTATTATGATTTCTCAACGCTTTCTATGAATGTACTTACTAGGTTCTGGATGGTGAAGAAATTGGACTTATGCATCTAGTCAAAATATTAAATTAAAATCTGTATAATCATTTTATAAAAGTAGATAAGTTTCACCCTAACGAAGCACACCAGGTAGATAATTTTTTTTTTTTTTTTCAGAAGAAACAGGTAGATAATTATTATACAGCATGTGAAGTTTTCACTGGAAACCGCTATTTCAACTGTGACACAGAGGTTCCAACAAACACATATATATAAAATTGAAGTTGTAAGCTACTATCGCATTAAACCCTTTTGTGATTGCATTATAACGTTCATGATCCTCATGACACATTGAGATGGAAAAACGATGTTGCCATCAAATGAGAGTCCTATCACATTAAACCCTTTTGTGATTACATTATAACGTTCATGATCCTCATCACACATTGAGATGGATCAGTGCATGAGTTTAATAAATGCTAATGGAAATAGGAGACGAGACTGAGGCTGTCAGCTTTAGGTTAGTTTCCAAAAGCAACTAAAAGATAATGTATCATTAAAAATAAAAATGAAAAATGATCATAAATCCAATCCAAACATAAAGAATAGTAAAAGCACGGTGATATACTGATAAAGAAGCATTGAAAGAGAACTTTGAATTCAGACACAAACATGCATTTATAAGTAATTATGTTCATTGAGAAAGTAAATTACATGATTGTACTCTATCTCTATGAAATGACTCTCATTAATCATATTTCACAACGGCAAATACTTTTGAATGGCTTATGCGGGGTTTTATAACAATATAATGACGATGACTTCTTGAAATCTCTAAAAGCCATGTAACTCTAAAAGCCAAGTTATCTGCATTCAGTGTTAATGAACTTGGGATCATGCTTAAGTGTGGCCGTATATGTTACTGGTCGGATTTTGCACTTGTTTAAATCTAATAGGTGGCATATATGGCTCCTTCATATTAATGAATTGATAGAATTGTATATATTGGTTTCCTTTGCATAATCTATTTTTTATATTTTTTAATATAAAAATACATTTGTGAGAGAGAAATTAAATATTGGACGAGTTTATTTTTTTTTATGTTAGTTGTTAGTTGAAGAAAACTTTAACAATAATTTGTGTATAGTAATTTTTTCTTTTTATTTCTCATACAATTTAGAAATAGGTGTACTAGTTGAAACCCATGTATGCTAAGAGATTATTGGACTTTATTAAGGCTAGTCATTTTAGCTTGTAGTTATTTAATATGATTGTTCATCCTATGTTGAAACATCATTTGTTAGGAGTGTGTGTCATTTTCCATTAAGAATGGTGATTTCTAGACACTCGTCATGAGCACATAAAGAGAACAAACATTATTTGGTTTCTCCCATGGTGTTTATTTTGGGTAATTTTCTTTGTGTTTCTTTAGACTTCCCATTGTTTATGTATTTCTCTCTGCAGTTCTAGTGTGTTTGAGCATATTTTATTCGCCCCCTTTCCTCTACTTTTTATTTTTATCATATCCACACTCCTCTCAATCCCTCCCTTTCCAACTCTCTTTCTCTCCTTTTAATTTTGATTCATAACCTCCTGTTGCTTCACCTTCTCATCATTCTTGAGGGTTAACTCACTTGTTTCTTAGTGTTCACTCTTGTTGTATTCGATGATCAAAACCTTTGTTTGTCTTTCCTTCTTTTCCTCGATCTTTGTCTTTCCTCCTTTTCCTCGATCTTTGTCATGCCTTCCCATGAAAATTTTCATTATGGTCAATGTCAAAGTAGAAAAGGTATTCGTCCTTAAACCCATCCCTAGGACAATGTAGAGGCTTTTGGAAGTAGTTATTAGAAGTTTACCACTCAATCAGCATGAGAAGAGATGGACTCTATAGAAAAATAGGTTCAAGTCGAATGTAGGTTTTGTTAGATATAAAAGTAGAGGAGAATGTAAGGTAATGGATTCCTAATATATGAAATACCAACTCAAGAAACCTAATACATGCAAATTATGGACTTGTATTGACATATAAAGACCATAATGGGAAAAATTCCAGTTGAGGGAAATGAATCCCAAGAGGAAATTCTTCTTTTCATGGATTCCTTACAACAATTTGTTAACAAGTTAAAAAATAAAATTTCAGTCCCAGCCAAGAAATTGGGCATTTTGGATTTCCACAATAGTCAGGAAGATGAATTGGTTTTGACTCCCACCTAGTTGGACTCTCCTAATTTTTTATCATGGTCTTTGCTATAATGTTTTTCATATTACGAGTATTTGTAGGCAGTACATCGTTGTTGTAATATACTATATGATTTATTCTCAAGTTTTGTAGATGAATTTTAGTTGAGCTATCTAGATCAATATTAGAAGGCATTTAGTTTAATCTTTTATGACTTCAAACTTTTTTCTATACTTATGGTCCAATTTCTACCGTAACAGACCAAAAGATATAGACTTGTAATGTTTCATTTTGATCACTAATACAAAGCTAGCCTAACTTAAAAGATATATGTATTGAATGAGCATTCACAGATACTCTATATGTATAACATATCTCTTGGTTTCTAGGTATGTTATATATAAGAATAAATTAAACAACATGGAAGCCAAACGGTTTCCTAAAATTACTTGCAACTGTACCCAAAAATCCCACCTTTGTCTCAAGCATGGATGGAATAAGGATGCTGAGTCTTGCCTTGATCATTGGGGGATAAAGGAAGACATAATTTTCCAAAAAAACACGTAATATTAAAAATATTATTACTTGAAAATTTAAGGAGGAATCATGGGGTGATAAAAACTTAGAGAGGAAAAGGAAACTAAGTTATTATAAGGAGGTGATCAAACCCAATTTACAAAATAAAAAATATCTCTTTGCATTGAATATGTTAAGAGGAAAATGAACATTTTTAAAATAAGAAAAAGATATCATGTACTTCATAGTGAAATTGTGTGTTCATCAATTCCCAAAACACCATGGGATGAAATAGCTTGTCACCTTTACAACGGTTAGAGGGAAGATAAAAAAAAAAGTTTCTCTTACATTTCCCATGTAACATCCCTTTTTATCTACCTCTTGTAAATGTCATTATGAATAGTGGTTTATGTAAATAAATGTAAATATGGTTAATTTATAGGAGTGGAAATGGATTTAGAGATCTGAAGAGGAGAGGTTGCTTGGGATGTGGTTAACACGACACTTCATTCATTTCCATTCTACCTATTCTCTGACAAATTAAATGGTTTGCACAATAGAAAATGGACTTGTGAATGGGTCGTTGAAGTGAAGGAAGAGGCCCCATGTTCTCCATGTTCTTATGGGATGTGTTGGGAAATTCAACACGCAATGGAGGGGAGAATGGAGTCGACGGTGGAAGAAAGTAACACAAGAAATCAAATGAATTTGAGGGCGAGTGCAAGATCATGCAAAGGAGTGAGGATGACACAAAAAAGAGAAGAGAAGACAAGATGGGATATTTTTTTCTATAATTCATTTGTGGCCAATGTTATTTAGCGGCATTGTGATCGGCCAACGAAGACTCGATGGAGATATTGACTCACTAGTGCTTATTGTATCATTTGAATAACATCTAAGTACCTTCCTCCAAGTTGATAAACCACTTGGAGTTTTTTGAATGAGCTAATAAACCACAGGGTGCTTGTTGGAAGGATGATAAACCATTTGGCAGGCTAAGATACTCAAGTTCTTGTTGTCTTAGCTAATAAAATTCTCAGTGCTTTCCTTAGAGATGATAAACCACATAGAGCTTGCTAAATGGTCTGATAAACCACCTAGATACTAGACTCTATACTGTTGTAGTTCTTTCCTTGAAAATATAGTTGATAAACCACCCTTAGAGTGAGATCATTCTCCTAGACTAAGTGGAACTTTACCCAGTGTTGGGTGAATCCCTGTGATCTATTTCAATGAGGCAGAAGATTCATTATGGTGCTTACTACATCAGGAAATTGATAAACCACCTAGACATTTCACTCCCTCTCTTATTTTGTTGATGAGATCTTGATGTGAAACTCCTTTGAGCAAATAACACTTCAGACTTTGAATATGGCTCAGGGTGGTTAGCTACAAGAAATATTACAGTGTAGTTAGCCTATGGTTGGTTGGAGAGTTGACGTATCTTTGCTAGCTGACATCCATCCAAGTTAATCAGATAATAATTACTTGTATATATTTTTGTACCATGGATGATGAGCAATGTCTAGTATGTGACATGAAATTGTATGAATCTACACATCTAATGGAGTAATGCTAATATTCCTATAGAGGCACCCTCACAAGTTGAGAAAATATCTCTCTTTATATTCTACAATACTTGATTTTGTTGTGTAGAGGGGCCTCATGTTGCTGAGGTTATGGTGGTCACAGTGACCTTACTTTCACCTTCAAATCAAAAAATGAAGATGAAAATTTTTTTAGCCTAAGATATTACCTTTTGGAACTATTTTTTTAATACGAATGAAATTGTAGTAGTTGGAACTACCTCTCGTACCCTATAGAGTTGGCCCATGAGAGTAACAATGACACTACAAGGATGAGATTCATAAACAACATGATATTTCCACACATAAGGTTGTACTAAAAGAACATCAAAAACTTCAAGTAGGGAAAAATCATCCAATACATCATCTTTTAAGGGTTTTATGCCATGGAAATGTGACATTGTTGCCTAACATATATGTCTCATCCATAGCTCAGCCAACCAATGGTGCATGCTTTAGTGTGTGGCACTATTAACAGATTCAATCTCTTGATGACCTCGGTTGATACCAGGTTCTTTTAGCTCATGTTGTCAATGATGAAATGTATTGGGACCCCTTTCACCCTCATCTATGAATTAAAGATTTTCTCCCATATTTAGGCTACTCTCACTCTTTTAGTTGAACATTTTAGGTTGCGATGGTAGAATTGGGTTATGCATCGATGATCCAATTTCCTTTATCCTTCTATACATCCTAATTAGAGACAAATTTGGTTTCCTTTAAGCTTCACCAAATTTTTTTTTTTTAGCAACATTCATCAGTGTTATGCCAAATGTTTTTTGTGGAACTCACAACACTTTTCAATGTCCTTTTTCAACTTATCATTACCTTTCTTTGTTAGTGACTTGGGCTAGCTATCTTGAGGTTTTCTATACTTTATATATCCCTTGCTTTGCAAGTTTGAGCCACCTTTTCTAGGCTTATGTTGCAGTCGAATTTTAGACCCAAAATATCACTTATTTCTCTACTTCAATTTTTACTCAATTCTGGAAACATATTTATAAGAAGCTAGTAGTGAGCATATTTCCAAGAAATCCATCTCCATTTGTATGTACTTGTGTATACAACTGTATTACTTCAAAACCAAGGTCTTCGCATAGGCTCTAACACCTATCTTTGAGCATTAGGTATGGAAAATATGGTGTACTCTAACACTGGACAGTCTCTCTAATATCATAAGGTTGTCCATATAGGTCATCATAGTTCCCTACAGGGTAAAATTCCTCACTAAGCACACCAAAAAAATCTTCCCAAGGGGGTCCTACCTTGTATATCGTAGACTGGTCTTCATTTTTTCTCTCATAATAACCTTCCTACAAATCTTTGACACGATGAAGGGATTTTAGGAGTGCAAAGTTGATATTTTCATTGTCAATTTTTTTGGATGGAGTAATAGTCCTATAATAGATTTAAAATATTAACCAAAGTTTCAACATCTATTTCTCCTTGAAATATGCATATATAAAAGTTAAAGGGTACCTTGAATGGTGTCGCACCACCAAAATTGTTGCTCGTTGAAGGTTCCTCAACTGGCATTGGAGGTCATCGATGGATTTGGGAAAAAGTGTCCATCATTTCATTCCTTTTTCATGTGGGTGCTTCCTTGAGAAAAAAAATTATAGGATCTCCAGCTTCCATGGGATGCCTCTTGGGTTGGCGAGAGTGAATGTTCCAAGTGAGACTAGCTTGAGACCTAACTCTTTGTACCCTGACCTAATCAATAACATGCAATGAGAGAAAATAAGGAGTAGATTTCTCTCATACCATGGATCTAGGTCGTACAAGGAATGAAATGAAATATAGGAAAGGAAATGAAACATACATAGAGAAACATAATTAAAAACATAGTGATATGGTGAAAACCTAAACTTCTATTAATAAATGAAATAGAAAAATATTGTAGAACATCAATTAGCTAGAATAGTGGTAGTTATATCTAAATATAGAGAAATGGAGGCTATGCACATTTAAAAAATATATTATAAGAGGCCAAAAGAATGTAATTTTAACATAAATAAAGAAGCCTATAGGTCCATAACCATAATCATAAAATATGAAACACCAAAAGGTTCGTTACTCGGTACATCAACTTCCCGAGGGCACAAATTTTGCATACAATATTTGTTTGGGGTGCACAATATCTCATTGGAAAGAAATATCCAAGGAATAAAAATTTCAACTAGGGTCAAAGCATGACATGGCAAACCTTCCCCCCATCCCTTGAATTACCAGAATAAATCATTTAGGGCCTTAAAATAGTCTTGGAAGTTCGAGACCCAAAAATCATAGGAAGTTGTGAAGAAGATAGAAAAAAGTTGAGATAGTGTAAGAGATGGGTGACCACCAATATCCAAATAGATCAATCTAGCATCATGATGTTGACCTAATGATTGATCCAAGTAGATTTCCCATATAAAGACAAAAATCCTCAGAGATGATGAACAATTGGATATGTTTTTCTAGGCTTCTTTGGAGGCGCAAACACAAATTCAATGTTTCAAGCTAAGTGGGACATAATTCTATGGGACACTAAAAAATTTGAATGATGTCACTTAGACATTAATTCAATACTTTTTCTACAATGAATTCATAAGGTTTTGAATAAATCTTCTCAGTTATAAAGTCTATATACATATAATGTTTTTAACTAAATCTCTTCATTTTAGGGAATATTGTGTTGAGAGATACTCTACTACTAGATATGGGGAGATGTTATAGTGAAGTGTTAGATAAAAAAAAAACACATATTTTTAACTCAATTCAAGAATAATAATAATAACTAGACTTAATTCCAAGAACGAGCACATTGAAATTCAATAAATCAAATCAAATAATTAAAACATATTCATAAAATCAAAAGATTCTCTTTCATATTTATGCACACTACTGGAAAACCAAAAATATCATTTTAGTAATTTTAATATATATTAAAAATATATAAATAAATAAATAAATCATAAAAAAAATCTATAAAATTAGATCAATAGAAACTAGGAATCAAATGGTAATAAGTTTGAAAATCGACATGCAAGGTTTGTAAATAGCTACTCTATTTGGAAAACATCATTTACATTTATTGGTAACACTTTTGAAAATATTTTCTTATTCATAAAACCTGAATGCCAGTTATTTTAACTTTTTACCGAGTGTTTAAAGAAATTTTCTAATTAAAATTGAATTTTGTTATGATTTAATTTAAATTCTTATTGGAGAGTTTTTGTGAAAAAATTGTGTGGAGAGTTAGTAAACTCTAATTCAACATTTTTCTTCAACTCTCAAACAAAAGATCAGAAGTTTATAATGCAAAGGTATATGTCTAGAAATTGCAATGTAGAAATTTATCAGGTTAAGAAGACATTAACAATTTTATAATACACTCTATATACTATTTAAATGGTATAATAAAAATTAACGGACAAAATTCATAATTTGAATGGTAATTAACAATTATATTAGTTTTAATATATATGAAAATCTAAATTGTGGTTATCATATTTATTCATTGTGAAATTGAAGATAACTTTGAGATTTGCATTGTATTGATTTGAACATGGGTTATAGTGATTAATTTACGTGAAAGGATATTTTAATGAAATATGTTTGTTAAAGTGAGACATGTTGATGGATTATTTTTAGGAGATAATGTATCTTTCAGAGAATATTACAATAGACAAATATACACTTGTATATAGACATATATATTTATCTATTATGTCACTCATTACTACACTGCACACAAACAAGTAAGAAAAGTTCAACCTATATTCCTTGAAAGACACATGAATTCCACCCTGCAAGTATGTTACAATTTAAAGACACATGAATTCCACCCTGCAAGTATGTTACAATTTAAAGCATTTTTGAACATTTGTCTTACACATATTAAGGAAATTAAGGTGCTCATATGTTGTGGTTTGGTTTAGTTAGATAATTCTATATACATACTATGTAAATAATATTAACAATAAAATACAAGTAGTAATATAAATAAAAGTAAGAATTAACATAGGAAGTGAAAGAATTAATATGTATAGTGAAATCAACTCATTTATTTTATCGTGCAAGCATTGATAGAGTACCACAATGACGAATAAGTCACACTCTTTTATGTAAACCACACCATTTATTTTGAATGTTGGCAAGATGAATCATAATTAGAAAATTTGCATTCTCTTATGAGCACACTATGGATAAGATATATTTCATCAATTGAATTCATTGGGCTACACAAGTTAACAACATTTAAATAAAAAAATAAAATTAAAAGGAAGATGAACATTATTTACAATCTCAATGATCGAGATCTTGTGGGGAGACTCCCAAGATATGAAAAATTGAAATGCTGGAAAAAGAGGAGAACACATAGTAGACAAAACCACACAGATTTTTTTTATCAAAATAGTGAATAATTGTAAAAACTATATTGTGGTCGAAAATCTGTCCTTTTACAAAATGTGACTTGTTAATTATATATTTTTTGGTTACAATACCATGAGTAAATTCCATGGGTGGGTAAATACCATGGGTGAATGAATAACATGGGTAGGTGCCACTTACAATACCATGGGTGGTTAGATACCATATGTGGATGAATACCATGGGTGGATGCCACTTACAATAACATGAGTAAATTCCATGGGTGAATGAATACCATGGGTGAATCAATACGATGGATATATGCCACTTACAATACCATGGGTGGATGTATACCATGAGTGGATGCCACTTTCTGTTTAGATCATTCCTCTCCCATTAAGAAGAAATGGCCCCACTTGCATGAATTTCCCTCTTGAGAAGCCTTTATTGAATATAAAGAGCCACAAAAGAGAAGAGCGTTGTGTGGCTAACCCATACCTATGATGAACAAAAATCCGAGGATAGAGATACCCTGTAATGCTTGTGACCAGCTGTGATACGGACAGTGTGTGGCTTAGAAAATGGACTTCGATGAAGCGTGGGTTTGTGGATGACCCATAACCATGAAAAATGAAGATTTGAGGATAGATATACCTTGTAATGATTGTAGGCCAACTTTGATACTCACATTGTATGGCCAAGAAAGTGGACTCCAAAAGTGCCAAAAGGAGGTTCAACATTGCTGCAAAATTTTGAAATTGAAATATGCTTCAAACCCTTGTCCCCATGGCATTGTAACATGATATAATACCACTGATTAGGATCTTGGGGGGAGGCCTCCAAGATTTGAAAAATTGAAATGCTAGAAAAAGAGGAGAACACACGCTAGACAAAACCACAAAGAATTTTTTTCTTAAAATAGAGAATAACTGTAAAAGCTACATTTTGATGAACAATCTGTCCTTTTACAAAACATGAATTGTTACTTATAGAAATTTTTAGTTACAATACCGCAGGTAAATTCCATGGTGGGTAAATAGCAGGGGTGAATGAATACGATGGGTATATGCCACTTACAATACCATGGGTACATACCACGGGTGGATAAATACCATGGGTGGATGAATACCGTGGGTGAATGCCACTTAAAATACCATGGGTAAATTCCATGAGTAGATGAATACCACTGGTGAATGAATACCATGGGTAGATTCCACTTACAATACCATGGGTGGATGTCAATTTCCATTCAAATCACACAATTATATCATTGTCCATGAAATTCAATTTGTCTATTAACGTCTAAAAATACCATTTTAAGGTTTGTAAGAATAATATTGTCACGTTAATGGAGATATAATTGTCCATGAAATTCAATTTGTCTATTAACATCTAAAAATACCATTTTAAGTTTTGTAAGAATAATATTGTCATGTCACTAGAGATGCACATGTAATTCAGGGAAACTTTTTAATTTTAAGAAAACATGATTATATGTCTACTATGGAGCAATTTTTGACATCTACAACACAAACATGATTGTAGTAAACCTCTATTGATTTTAGTTTTTTTTTTATCATTTCTAAATAAATGCATTTAAAAATTGAATAAAAAATGATATTCAATAGAAATAGAAATATAAATATAAATTAGCATCTACATGCAAATGTATTGATTTAAGCCCACATACACTTACTTTTATGTACATTTTTTTGTCATTTCTAAATCAAGACACATAAATTATACTTCTAAATGATACTCTTTATGTTTAAATGGTCAAATTAATTTTAGATATATATTTATACATAATGTTAATCATTTACAAATAATGTTATTTATTAAAAAGAAAAAAGAAAAATAAGACTAATATTGATTATTTCCAATAATATTCTATATACTTTCAATCAACTTATTACACATGTATATAACTTTGTATGCAAATTGTTTGTTTTAGTACATTCAAAACTAAAGAAGATATATTAATATTGGTTATTTTCAATAATAATCTATTCAGTTTCAATCAATTTAGGAGATTGAGCAATTATAAATGGTTCGATAAAAGTTTAAAATTATATTGGCATTGATCCTTTTTTATAATACTCTATATTTTCAACTTATTGAGTAAATATTTAATATTCAAATGATCATATTAATCTTAAACATATACATATACATATTGTGTGATCATTGAACAATGAAACTAGCGTAGATCTATCCATTTTTTTAATAGCAACGAGTACTCGTTATATTAGTTCCACTTCCGATCGCAGGAAAATACACGGATGATTTACAATTTGAATCCATCCATGGGCTTCAATTTTATCATTAAAAACCAGATACACCATGCCCAATTTTATTTGTTCACTAAAAAAAGATACAATACTCTTATTTAGCTTACTAGGATATACCCGACATAATTAAGACACGAGGGGAACAAAAAGTAAACTAGTCATTACAATTGAAGGATAAGCATAAGAATCAATAGGGAGATTTAAATCAATTCCCAAGTTCTAGACTTCGGGAGGATTTCTATGTTATTCAAAAAGGGAGCCTGACTTATTCATCTAGAGTTGAATATCCTCAATCATGTTGTGCAATGCGCCAACCTCATCTTGCAGCTTTGCAACCTGCTTGCATTTGGCTTCAATAAATTCAGAGTTTTCATAGGCCACCACCTCTTATTGGTACAAAAATTCCTTAATGTCGACAAGCTTTGCTTTAATCTCTGCTAGCTCATGTGCACGTTTTACACATATAACAGGAGTCGGGGGGACCAAGAAACTCTGTTGTAGATCCATTATCGTATTTTCCACCTCCTTTTCCACCACCAAGCTAGAGCATGAACGTTTGCTGCCCCAGGATCCTGAAGCCATCCGCTCAGAGAACCACTGTACTGCAGAGTGAATATGGAAGGTGAAACACTGATGCTCTCTTCCATAATTGAAACCCAAAGAGCACGTTGGGGAAAACTGGAGCGCTACCTAAAACGGAGGCTATAGACCTAGTCCCAAAGGAAGGTTGCAGTACCACATCCCAAAGAATCTCCTAGATTCTTCTCACCAAGCGGACTAAACCCAATCCAACCCGAGTTGCAAACGACAAGAAGAATGGGAAGTTGTAAACATTCTAACTGAAATTTATAATAATGGCCCTGTAGATACTTCATGTGACAGGGTAGAGACGAGCTCGAGCCTCCAAGATCCATATATGATGCCATCATTGATCCGGATCTTGAGGGGAGGCACCCAAGGTCTAAAAAAATTGAAATGGATCTAACAAGATCTGCAAAATTAGAATGCCAGAAAAAAAAGAGAGAACACAAAGAAAATAAAACCACAAAGAAACTTGTTTTATTAAAACAGAGAATAACTGTAGAAGCTACATTGTGTTCGACAATTTGTCCTTTTACAAAGTGAGGCTTGTTATCTATATCCTTTTTCTGAGTTACAATACCATGGGTAGATACCATAGGTGGGTACCATGGTCGATACCATGGGTAGATACCATAGGTGGGTACCATGGGTTAATACCATGGGTAGATACCACTTACAATACCATGGGTAAATTCCATGTGTGGATGAATATCATCAGTGGATACATACCATGGGTAAATGAATATCATGGAGAGATGTCACTTACAATACCATAGGTGAATAAATACCACGGGTTGATGCCATTTACAATACCATGGGTAAATTTCATGGGTGGATGGATAACATCGGTGGATGAATATCATGGTTGGATGCCATTTTCCATTTGGATCATTCCTCCCTCCTTAGGAAGAAATCATCCCCATTGCATGAAGTTCCCTCCTGAGAAGCCTTTGTTGAATATGAAGGGCCATTGGAGAGAAGAGTTTTGTGTAGTTAACCCATAACCATGATGAACGAAGATCTGAAGATAGAGATACCCTGTAATGCTTGTGACCAACTATGATATTGACAGTGTGCAGCCTAGCAAATGGACTTCGATGAAGTGTGGGTTTGTGGATGACCCAAAACGATGACAAATGAAGATCCAAGGATAGAGATACCCTATAATGCTTGTGACCAACTATGATACTAACAGTGTGCGACCTAGCAAATGGATTTCGATGAGAATGATTTTGTGCGGTCGACCCATAATTGTGATGTTGATTGTTGATGAAGTAGCAGGTGCCTACATAGCTTGGGGTGGGAGGGCACATCTCCAAATAACCCAAGATGAATGCTGCTATGCTGAAACTGATGAACGTGAAGTAGGTGCCTACTAAAGCGGGGTGGGAGGGCACGTCTCCAAAGGAAACCTACTTTGAATGTTGCTCCGGATTTAAAATGAGCATAACTCGGTTAATATAAATCAGAATATTTATTATAACCTGTTTTTGGAAATAGAATGACCATTAAAAATCTTCTCACGTGTTTGAAACTACTATCTGGAGACTCTAGACTCTCAAATTCGCGCTGGAACTATCTCATCATCACAAATTTGTGAAAAAAATAGTTGATTTTAAATCAAGGATAACTCCCACATCTGGACCCCGATTCGACCGATTTTTTTTTTCGAACGTGGGTGAGTTTTCAAGGGGAGATCAGATCTATAGCCATTTCTCTAAAAATTTTCACTGAAAACTGTGAAAAATTACAGGAGAGCTATTGTTCACGAATTGTCATCAGAACATTTTCTACAACATTGCTGATTTAGAATCAGCGATATCTCCCTCATCCAAACTCCAATTCGGCCGATTTTTTTTTTGAATTTGGGTATTTTTTTGCAAGGAATATATATCTGGTCTTTGATTTTGTAAAATTTTCACCAAAATTTTCAAATCTGATCTTAAAACTCGCCGCCCAAGCAATTCATGGAGTTTGCTGAAGACTGCTACCAAAAATTGAAACTAAAATATGCTTCAAACCCTCATTCCCATGGATTCGTAACCTGAATTTGATACCACTGATATGGATCTTGAGGAGAGGTCCTCAAGATCTAAAAAAATTGAAATGGATCTAACAAGATCTGCAAAATTAGAATGCCAGAAAAAAGGAGAGAACACAAAGAAAATAAAACCACAAAGAAACTTGTTTTATTAAAATAGAGAATAACTGTAGAAGCTACATTGTGGTCGACAATCTGTCCTTTTACAAATTGAGGCTTATTATTTATAGTATTTTTTTTGAGTTACAATACCATGGGTAGATACCATAGGTGGATATCATGGGTAGATACCACTTACAATACCATGGGTAAATTCCATTTGTGGATGAATACCATCAGTGGATACGTACCATGGGTGAATGAATATCATGGACAGATGTCACTTACAATTCCATAGGTGAATAAATACCACGGGTCAATGCCATTTACAATACCATGGGTAAATTCCATGGGTGGATGGATTACATGGGTGGATGAATACCATGGGTGGGTGCCATTTTCCATTCAGATCAATCATTTCCCTGAGAGAAAAGAGAGTTTCCTTTACTTGCCATCAGGAGCTTGAGTGGTTGGATTATCTAGTCTGGGGCATGAGAAGTAAATGCATCACGGAGGATGAGAGGGCTGACATGGCTAGCAACTTCAAAATATTTTGATAAACATTGAACCAAGAACGAGACATGAAGCCTCACATGCTTTAATGCATATTTGACCCATGAAGTATCAGTGGAGGGGGGAGTGAGGGTCACACGTCGGTAGAGAGAGGAGGTGTATCATCATGCAAGAAAGCTAGGGTGAGTGGGATGACCTCATAATGTGGTTAGCCATCTGGATAAGAGGGGAATAAATAGAAGCTTTGGGATTCAAGGAGATAAGCTATCAGTGCCAAAAATGAGAGGGGTTATGGGGTGAGAACATTAGAGGACTAAACATGAGGTAATTTAGGCTATAGGGTGGAGACTAGGGACCCCATTAATTTCCAAAGACCCTTCGTTTAAACTACATGATTTATTTTCCATCAAGTCCACCTCTGCATTGAGGTTTTGGAGAATATCCCAGGCTCGCAAGCTTTCAAAGGAAAGAAGAATACTTTGAACATGATGAAGAGTCCGGTTTAGGTGATTGTCATGTGCAGGGGAGGAGTTTCTTAAATTTCTAATTTCCATGTAGGAGTCTCCCAAAATTGTAATGTTTTTAGCTTCAATCTTTTGGGCTAGGAGGAGCCCCCACATACAAGCCATAAACTTCCACTTGATTATTGGTCCTGATACCTAGATCCCAAGCATACTTATCCACTATTATTCCTTTGAGATTGAAGAGAATCTCCCGGCCGCCTCCTTACGTAAGTTTTTCAGTCTAAGAGAGGTTTCTATCTAAGAGATTTAGTCACACTCTTTTATCAATAAGGAATTAAGATGGATCTAAGTTTATATATGTAGATATAAAGTTTTTAAATAAATAAATTATATTTATTGAAGATGGAAAATAAATAAATTTATTTTTTCCTTTTACTTTTATGTTTAAATATATTATAATTTTATTTAATTCATAAATTTGGTCATAAAAATGTAATTTAAAAAATTTAAATATGATTCAAAATCATGATGTTTATAAACAATTAATATAGTTCATCATCAAGACTACCTCTTTATAATTTTATTTAATTCATAAATTTGGTCATAAAAATGTAATTTAAAAAATTTTAATATGATTCAAAATCATGATGTTTATAAACAATTAATATAGTTCATCATCAAGACTACCTCTCTAATTTACAATATGAATCACAAAAGTTTTAAATCTAACCTGATTCAAAATATCAAACTTAAATTAACACATGATTTTTAACTTTGCAAAAATATTGAATATGTAAATTCAATTACCTCATTACCTGCTACTTCTATCATGGTGTAATCAGTAAGAAATAATATGTTTGTGTCACTGGTTTCAAGAAACGCTAGAATGGCCTACTGGTTTCAACGACATTATGATTTTAACAATGCCTTCGATGTCTTGCGTTTCAATCCGGCAGTTCTGAATCGTCTCAATGCCAGAAGTTTTAACTCAAGAGTTCTGATTTCTTTGACAACATCTCAATTTTAGATCAGAATGATTATGAAACGAATTTTGACGTCCTCTTCCTCAACATAAGTTTCATCGTTGGTAGGATTTGACATTAAACGCTAACCAAATAAATAACTTTGACAGATTGCAATTTAAATTATTAGTATGAGATAAACAATAGTATCCTAATCATTTTAATGGAATATGTTTTGATTTTTCCTTTTCAGTACCTTCAGGTTTGAAAATATTTTATTTCTTATCGAGAGTAAGAGTTCGAGTGAACATGTAAGTTGTTCATTATCATTGCATCTACTCCAAATATTAAGTTATCACGATTACTCCACGCATTCTCCGACTGTACTTACTATCTATCTTAAAGGTTCCGGATGGTGAATAAATTGGACTTGTGCATCTAGTCAAAAATATTAAATTAAAGTATTTATAATCATTTTATAAAAACTTGATGAGTTCACGAAGCATATAAGTATTTATTATACAGCATATAAAGTTTTCACTGGAAACTTCTCCTTCAACTGTGACACACAGGTTCCCTTATTTTAATTAAAACATAATGCGATATATTTATTACATTAAAATCGAAATTATAGCTTACTATCACATTAAACCCTTTTGTGATTACATTATAATGTTCATAATCCTCATGGAAAAAAGATGTTGACATCAAATGAGACTAGGGTCCATGCATGCGTTTAATAAAAACTAATAGAAATGGGAGACGAGTATGAGGTGGGCAGCCTCACCCGAAGCCTTGTGTTAGCTGCCAAAAGAGCATCTAAAATGATAATGTATCATTAAAAAAAATGCATTATATACTCCAATCCATCCATAAGGAATAGTAACAAACACGGTGATATAGTAATAAAGAAGTATTAAACATGTGCATAATAAAAGCGAACTTTGAATTTAGACACAAACATACATGTAGGAGTAAATTTAGAAAGTAAATTACATAATTGTACTCCTTCTCTACGAAATGACTCTCATTGCTCATATATCACAACAGCAAAAGGACATTTTGAATGACCAATACGGAGTTTTATAAAAATATAGATTTCTCATTGAGAAAGTAAATTACATAATTGTACTCCATCTCTACGAAATGATTCTCATGGCTCATTATCACAACATCAAAAAGACATTTTGAATGACCAATACGGGGTTTTATAAAAATATAAATTCTGAAATCCAAGTTCTCTTGCAATCAATGCTAACAAACTTGGGACTATGCACAAGTACTATATGAAAACTCTAAAAGCCAAGTTGTATTGCATCCAATGGTATCAAACTTGGGACATGCGCAAGTACTGTAGGTGCATAAATATTGGATGAGTATTTTCCAGGTTAGGTGTTTATTGACGAAGATTTCAGCAATAATTTTTATAGAGTAATATTTTTTTGTCTATTTCTCATGGAACAAAGACATGTTTACTAGTTGAAATCCATGCATGTTAAGAGATTATTGAATTTGATAAGACTAGTCATATGAGATAGTGATGATTCATCTTAGGTTGGAACCTCATTTTGTTAAGAGTGGGTATCGTTTCGCATTAAAAATGGGGTTTTTAGACACTCATTATAAAGAGTATATAAAGATTTAGCAAACAATACTGGGCTCCTTCCATGGTGTTTATTTTGGGTAAATTGCCTTATATTTCTTTAGACTTCACTTTGTTTCCATATTTCTCTCTACAATTCTAAAATCTTTGAGTATTTTTTAAGTTTTATTCAGCCCCTTTCCTTTGTTTTTTATTTTTATCATATCCATAGTCTTCTCAATTCTTCCCCTTCCACCTTTGTCGCTCTCCTTTGAATTTTTATTCATAACCTTTGTTGCTCCATCATTGCATATTTCTTGAGGATTAGCTCACTTGTCTCAGGTGTTCTGATGCAGGAGCATCCAGCTCAGGGTGAACAAAAAAAAATTAAAGTATTTTGTCTCACAGGTTTACAGGTCATTGCACCTGAGTTATTTCAATTATTTTCTTTAGTTTTTAACATTTAGAACTTAACAACAAATTGTGTTTTTTAATTTCATTGTAATTCCTTTTAGTTATTGTTTTAAATTAGTTACGGAATTCAGGTGAACGAAAAAGAACAGTTGTCCATTATAACTACATGTAACTGTTGGCAGTTTCAAAAAGAAAGAACTATTCAACAATGATACAAAAGGGATAGGATAACACATTTGTAGGGTTGATTTTCCATCCTAGAAAAAGACGAATAAAATCACAGAAAAGAATTGGAAACGAATCATCTGAATCCATTCGCAGCTTAAATCAAATTTATTCTTATTTTCATTAAATATTGAATGCATTTACTACAATGGCAAAAAGAACTGGTGGAATAATTTTATTTTCAAGCATTTGAAAGATAGCCAAGAACAAACAGGAGTGATTACATCGAACATGCAAACAAGACTACATATAAGAATCGAGATATACATTATCAACGAAGAACAACTGTTATAGAAGCGCACCAAGCATTGTAACAAAGAAATCACAGGCATCATTTCAACAAGAGTAACTCATTTCCTTTTTGCACATTATCGAAATAAATTATTTACAAATGCCAAGAAAATTGTTGCGGTCCAAAACATAGCTAAGTATATGATATGTTCAGTCGAGTACATGGGTTCAAAAACCCCAATGCAAAAACCCCATTACTAATGGCAAACACAAAAACCAAAGAACGCTCATAATTCCAAAGTCCTTTTACAAACAAGAGAAAACCTTTTATCAAAAACTACAGTTAACAAAGAAGCCAACACGGCAGACAACTGACAGGGGAGCTGAGACTCATAGTACCCTAAATATTGGAAATGAATACAAGGAGAGACCCTACCCATTTGGGGGTCAACAACAGTGAAATCGACAACCACATTTGGAGCACCGACCAGCTACCTGCAGGAAAGACATATACACGATAAGAATCACGAAGAGGTTGGAATTCGAAACAGAGGAGAGCAGTGAGGGCTTAAAAGCCTAAGCTTATCAGGAGGGTAGCGACAAATCGAGGAAGAAACCAATTAGTCGCCAACCAAACAGGGAACCTACTCACAAGGAGAAAAAACCATTAGTTTAATGAGGAAAAGAACAACCAATTACTGAAGCAGAGAAAGAAGACTTACCTTGTGCAATTGTCGAGCTGAGGTCGAATGCCGAGTTCCCTGCTGGTTGCGACTTGGAAAAAGAAATAAAAATCACAGTCAGAGAATCAGTTAAACGATGAGCGGACAAGTAGCAAACAACAGTTGCATTCGGAAGAAAATACTGTTAACAACCATAAAACCTCCTAGAAGAAGAAGCCCATTTGTAGACAGTAAATATTCAAGCTTCGAAACCCTCGAGCTCGTTGACGAAACAACAAGTACCCACAAAGCCATTGCATCAAACTAAAACTAGCTATGCAGAGTTGAACAGTGAATAGAGGTTGCAACGAAGAGTCCAATAAGAGAAAACAGAGGCTATGACCTCATACCAGATAACACCCATGAAGAGCAAATAACAGAAGTCACAGAGACATAGTCACAGAACCCTCACAGCAGCGCACAGTGGAAAATGCCAAGTGAACAAAACTTAAGAGTATAAAAAAAGGTGGGAAAGTGCATACCGAGGAAAAGGACAGTTGTCCTCCACACACAACCACAGAACTCGAGAAGGGCTGGTCCCATCATTTTTGGTATCAAAGCCAGAATGAGTGTTTTATAAAAATGGAAGTTGGAAGGAGAGGTCATGGGAGAGCTATTCGAAGAGTAGCAGATGAAGGATTGAGAGAAGAGATTAGGATATTGAACGTCTGTTTGGCAGCAGTAGAAGCAGGAAGAAGAAGGGATCCTGATGGAGGAGATGATAGTGAGGAGGAAGCTGTAGAGACAACAGATGGATCAGATGGAGAAGGACCTGAACTTAGAATATTGAGGTCAGTATTACTATCAAATAGTAATCCAAAGCATGAGCTTTTGAATTATCATGGAAGTTTGTCAGCAGAGGTACTTCTGGATTGGCTCAGTGAGCTAAATAAGTATTTTGACTATGAGGAGATCAACGAAGATAAAAGAGTTAAATTCGTTGCCACCAGGTTGAAAGGGCATGCGTCCTTATGGTGGGATACTGTACAAGCAGAGAGGAAGAGGTTGAACAAGCAGCCTATAAAAAAATGGACTAGGATGGAAGCTAAGTTGAAGGGTAAATTCTTACCCAAAGACTATCAGATTGTTATGTACAGGCAGGTATAGAATCTGAAATAGAAGGGGATGTTGTGTAACCAGCTCCAAAAATAGAAGAAAAGAGATATCAACGCCTTAGAAATAAGCCACTTCGAGGGGGAAACCTCCAATACATTACATAAATGAACAATTCTTGAATGATACAATTTACAAAACCTCCTTTCTATATATAGGAGTCCATGGGGCCATAATGTAATCCTAGTGGGCCACAATGTAATCCTAGCCGACCTAACAATAATAATTTAAGGGCACAATAATAACAATATGGGGGTTACAAGGGTACAATAATAACAATAAGGGGGTTACACTAACAACAATAAGGGACTATACTAGTAATATAGTGACCTAACATGCCCCTCTCCTTCAAAATAGTGTTGTCCTCAACGCTTGAGTAGCTCTGGGTGCTTCTGTATAAAATTCTCATCCTCCCATGTAGAATCTTCAGTGGGTAAGTTCTTCCACTTGATGAGATACTCTGAAATTGATCGATTTCGTAGCCGTCGAGTTCTTGTTTCCGTGACTGCTTCAGGTTCCAATATGATTTTTCCTTCCTCATCAAGTTCTGGCAATATTGTTTGAACTGGAAGATTTTCACCTATAACCTTCTTTAAGCATGAAACATGGAAAATCGGATGCACTCGTGAAGAAGCAGGAAGCTCCAATTTGTATGCCATAGTACCAATCTTTTGCAACACCTTGTAAGGACCATAGTACTTTGGCGATAATTTGTTATCCTTCTTAGCTTGCTTGAGGGACATTTGTTTGTATGGTTGTAGCCGTAAAAATACCCAATCTCCTACATCAAAACTTCTCTCGCCGCGATGTTGATCTGCCTGTTGTTTCATTCGATTTTGTGCCAAATTCAGGTTATCCTTTAAGAGTTGGAGAACTTCTTGCTGATGCTCGATGTGATCTTCCACTGCTTGAACCTTCAAGTTTTCCCTTAAAGATGATGTGATGGATGGTGGATGATATCCATAAAGTGCCATAAATGGGGTCATTTTTGCTGCAGTATGGAAGGAAGTGTTATACCACCATTCAGCGAGAGGTAACCACTTGACCCATCGTGTTTGTTTATCAGATACAAAACAACGAAGATATCCTTCCAAACATTTATTTACTATCTCAGTTTGACCATCAGATTGAGGATGATAAGATGAGCTATGAGCTAATTGAGTACCCAAACAAGAAAATAACTCCGTCGAAAAATTTCCAGTAAAAATGGGATCTCTGTCGCTCACAATAACCCTTGGGCTTCCATGTAGCTTTTGAATTCTGTCCATAAATGTAGTAGCAACTATACTTGCTTTTAATGGATGAGATAATGCACAAAAGTGTTCATACTTGATAAGTCTATCAACTACCACCATGATGACACTCTTTCCTTCGGACTTAGGTAAACCTGTGATAAAATCCATTGAAATCTCCTCCCAACGTTGACTTGGAATGGATAAAGGTTGTAGAAGTCCCGGGGTCTTAATTGTTTCCACTTTATTCTGCTGGAAAACCAAACATTCCGCCACAAATTTTTGAATATCAGATTTAAGGCCATCCCAAAAAAAATCTTTCTTCACCCTGTGGTAAGTTTTTAAAATTCCTGAGTGTCCTCCTAAAGGAGAAGTGTGCAATTCCAGAAGAATATTTTGTTTTAGTTGGGAATTCTTACAAAGATATAAGCGATCTTTGTACCATAAGGAATCATTTTTCTAACTAAATGTATCAGATGTACTAGGATCTTGCTGCAACTTTTGAATGAGTGTCCATACATCTTTTTCCTTCTTCCATTCATCTCTTGCTTCAGTTATCCAATCTGGTTGGGTAATAGAAATGGCACAAAGCAATGCTTCCACCTCTTCATTCTTTCTTGAGAGTGCATCTCCAACAACATTAAGCTTTCCTTTTTTGTAGATTATTTCAAAGTCATAACCCAACATCTTTGTGACCCATTTTTGCTGCTCTTCTGAAGATAGTCTTTGTTCCAAAAAGTGTTTAAGACTATCATGATCAGCTTTTACCTTGAAGTGTCTTCCCATTAGGTAAGTTCGCCATTTCTTTAGTGCATGCAGTATTGCTAACATTTCCTTCTCATAAATAGGTTTCTGTAAATACTTTCCTTTGATTGGACGACTTTCAAAAGCAATGGGTCTTCCTTCCTGCATTAAAACTGCACTAATTCCATTTCCCGAGGCATCACATTCCACAATAAAGGTTTTTGTGAAGTCTGGCGTAGCTAAGACCGGTGCTAGGCACATTGCCTCTTTAAGATGTTCAAAGGCCTTAATTGCTTCAGGAGTCCATGAAAATGCATCTTTCTTCAATAATGTTGTTAGAGGTGCTGCTATTCTCCCATAATTATTAACAAACTTACGATAATACCCTGTTAACCCAAGAAATCCTCACAACTGCTTTATGGTTGTGGGGACATTCAATTCCTTAATGGCTTTAATTTTGTTAGGGTCTACTTTAACACCCTCATGAGATACAATATGACCCAGATATTCCACCTGTTGTACTCCAAAGAAACATTTGGATATTTTTGCATATAATTGTTTCTCTTGCAATAGTTTGAGCACCCTGTCAACATGTTCAACATGCTCCTTCCAAGACCTACTATAGATTATTATATCATCAAAAAATACCAGCACAAATTTTCTAAGGAAGGGTTTGAAAATGGAATTCATCAAACCTTGAAATGTAGAAGGTGCATTGGTAAGGCCAAAAGGCATGACCAAAAATTCATAATGACCCTCATGAGTTCGAAATGCTGTTTTTGGAATATCTTCAGTCTTCATTCTAATTTGATGATATCCTGAACGAAGATCCAACATGGTAAAATAAATGGCTCCATGTAATTCATCCAATAATTCATCAATCACAGGAATGGGAAATTTATCTTTAATGGTGAGCTTATTGAGCTCCCTATAATCCGGACACATTTGCCATGATCCATCCTTCTTGTGTACCAATACTACAGGAGCAGAGAAAGAACTTTGACTAGGTTGAATTATACCCGCCTATAACATTTCTGCAATCATACGTTCAATTTCACTCTTTTGGACGTAAGGATATCTATAAGGCCTGATGTTTGGAGGAACACTTCCTGGAATCAAATGAATAGCATGATCATGATCACGAATAGGTGGGAGTCCTTTGGGATTTTCAAACACCTTGGAATGATTGTCCAAGACTTGTTATAGATCTGTAGAAATAGATGATTTTGATGTTGGAACTTCTAGTGAGCATAATTGTGAAATTACACCTCGTTGTTATTTATTTAGAAGTTTTTTCATGACATTAGAGCTTATTATCTTTCCCGACTTCCCTGCAATACCCCGTAATTCGACTTCCTTTCCTTCTAAAAAAAATTTCAAGAAAATTTCTTGAAAATTAAAGGCTACCGTCCCCAAAGATTGTAACCATTGTACTCCTAGTACAACATCAGCACCTGCCATAGGAATGGAAAGCATTGGACTAGTCAATACATATTCCCCCATGGTTAGCTTTATATTATGGCATTTTCTAGAGCAATTTATATTTCCTCCATTTGCAGCCATCACTTGACATTTTGGTGCTGGGTATAGGAAACAATTTAATTCCTTGGCTACCTTACAATGAATAAAATTATGGGTGCTACCTGAATCAATCAACACTATTACCCTTTTCTTCTTGATATGTCCTTCTATATTGAGAGTTTAAGGAGTGGTAGTTCTTGTCAGTGCATTACATGATATGGTCGGATTCATTTCTTCCTCTTCTAGGGTTGGTTCTTGGTGTATATCCACTTCTTGTTCATTTTCCTCTTCATCTTCACAATCTATGTAAAACAATTTCTTCTTAGCACACTTATGACCTTTAGTGTATTTTCTATCACAACTATAGAAAAGCCCTTTTTCTCTTTTTTCTTCCAATTGTAGTGGTGTCAACCTTGTAGGTTATGGAAATCTAGGCATAGAGACACTTCCTTCTTTATAGAAGTGAGTGGTAGGCTTCCTTGTTGCCATAATTTTACATTCAATTTTTCTTGCCAACCTAAATGCCTTCTCCAATGAATCAGGTTCCAAAACGCGAACTTCATGTTGGATGTTATCCTTTAAAGTGCCTAGGAAGAGATCAATCCCGTGTCCCTCTGGAATATCAGTTACCCTTATATTCAATTTTTGGAAGTCCTCAATGTGCTGCCCCACTAAACCCTTTTGTTTGAGATTTATCAATTGGGTAAAGAAGGTGTTGCTCTTTGTATTCTCATAATGTGCTATCATTTCCTCCGTAAAAATTGACCAAGTGACAATTTTTTTATGGGAGCAAAGCTATCGATACCATACAAATGTATTTTGTTCTAAATGTAAAGTTGCAATGCATACCTTTTGTGTGTTTTGCACGTTATGGAGATCAAAATATTGCTCCATCTGTAGTATCCATGTTACAGGATCCTTTCCATCAAACTTCCTCATATTCATTTTTGGAATATGGTGGTTCTTCCTGCCAACATTAGAGTTTATGAAATCACGACTACCAAAAATGACCTGTTTAGGAGCCTGAAAAAAGACCTACCTTCCACAGATCATATCTCCGAAAATATTGTGAACCATGATCTAAAATTTTCAAACAATCTTCCTCAGGATTTCGGCTTCACACCCTAAAAATTTCAACTTCTGAACCTTCGTAGAAAACAAGTTATAGAGAAAATTCCACGATGATCTGTTTGGAGCAGCGAAACCCTAGAATCCAAAGCTCTGATACCAAATGTTGTGTAACCAGCTCCAAAAATAGAAGAAAAGAGATATCAACGCCTTAGAAATAAGCCACTTCGAGGGGGAAACCTCCAATACATTACATAAATGAACAATTCTTGGATGATACAATTTACAAAACCTCCTTTTTATATATAGGAGTCCATGTGGCCATAATGTAATCCTAGTGGGCCACAATGTAATCCTAGCCGACCTAACAATAATAATTTAAGGGCACAATAATAACAAAATGGGGGTTACAAGGGTACAATAATAACAATAAGGGGGTTACACTAATAACAATAAGGGACTATACTAGTAATATAGGGACCTAACAGGGGATGACTGTAAAAGAATACATCGAGGAATTCTATTGGGTAAACCTGAGAGTCGGGTACATGGAAGACATCCCAGAAAAAAATCAAGGTTTGTGAATGGATTAGGATGGGAAATATTGAATGAGATAAGTATTCTTTCACTTAGAACCATAGATGAGGCTTATTAGAGTGCCTTAAGAGTAGAGGAGAAGATAAATAGGAAACATAATGCTAGAAGAGGAGGAGGATCTGGCAGGGGGAAAGGATGAGCCTATGGCAGAGGTTGAGCTGCCAACCCCAATGATGAAGGCCGCAGTTCAAAACCTCCAGGGACAGTAGAGAAGGACAATAAAAATAGGGGAGGAAGGCCATACCAGCGCGGAAGAGGTAATGTTAGAGGCAGAGGAGCTGCCATCCAGTGTTACAAGTGCCACAAGTGGGGGAAAAAGTCATTTGAGTGTCCTGAGGGTGAACAGGCTGGAGTAATAGGAGAATATGTTGCTCAGATGGAGAAAGCAGAGGTACCACCCCAAGAGATAGAAAATTTGTCGGATACATGGGAATCCTTGGTCTTGAATAAGGTATTGCTAAAACCAGCAAAGGAGATAGTTGACCCAACTCAGAGGAAGGCATTATTCCAGACAGTTTGTAAGTCACATGGAAAATGCTGCAAACTGATTATCGACAGTGGGAGCACAGATAATCTAGTTGCCACAGAGATGGTGGAGAAGTTGGGATTGAAGAGATTGAGGGACCCCACTCCTTACAAGGTGTCATGGTTACAGAAGGGACATAAACTGTTAGTTGATGAAGAATGTGAGGTTGAGTTCCATATTGGAAGGTACAAGGATAAAGTTGTTTTTGATATTATGCCTATGGACGTGTGTCACATACTGCTAGGGAGACCATGGGAGTATGACAGAAAAGAAGTACATGATGGGAAGACAAAATGTTACAAGTTTTTCAAGGATGGGATTAAGCATACGCTTGTAACCATCAAAGAGGAAGAGACAGTAGAAATAAGTGGAGTCAAAGTATTGCTGGTGGGAGGAAAGGAATTTTTGAAATGGATCGAGGACAATGAGATAAAATATGTTGTTGTAAGGAGGCCAAAAACAATGTTATTACACACTAAAATTACAAATTTTCCTGAAGAAATCCAAGACATGTTGCAGGAGTTCAGCGACATTGTAGTGGATGATTTGCTAGATGAATTACCTCCCAAGAGAAGTATTATTCATAACATAGACTTTATACCCGGAGCTAGTTTACCAAACAAGGCATCATACCAAATGAGTCCTAAGGACAATGAGGAAATCAAGAAACAAGTGCAGGAATTGTTGGATAAGTGGTTGATAAGGGAAAGTTTGAGTCCCTGTGCAGTTCCGACAATTTTAGCTCCCAAGAAAGGAGGAGAGTGGAAAATGTGCACGGATTCGAGAGCCATTAATAATATTACCATTAGGTACCGATTCCCATTGCCACGAATGGATGACATGATGGAATGCTTAAGTGGAGCAGCATACTTCTCAAAAATCGATCTGAAGAGTGGATAGCACCAGATCCGAATCCGAGAGGGGGATGAATGGAAAACAACTTTCAAAACTAATGAAGGACTATATGAGTGGCTGGTGATGCCATTTGGATTAAGAAATGCCCCTAGTACTTTTATGCGTCTGATGAAAAAAATGCTGAAGGAGTTCATCGGGAAGTTTTTAATTGTATATATGGATGATATATTGATTTTCAATAAGACCAAAGAAGAACATTTCCGACATGTTCAAAGTGTGTTGGAGAAGTTGCAGCAAAACAAGTTGTTGATAAATTTGAAGAAATGTTCTTTTTTCCAGAAGGAATTAGTTTATTTGGGCTTTATGATTGCAGAGAATGAGCTAAAAATGGACCCAGGGAAAGTTGTAGCCATTGTTAGCTGGACATCCCCAAAGAGCCTGTTTGAGGTTCGTAGTTTTCATGGATTGGCAAGTTTCTATCGTAGATTCATAAGGAATTTTAGTGAGATCTGCGCACCTATGTTGGACACAATCAAAAAGGAAAATCATCCTTTCTATTGGACTGAAGCGGCAGAAAAAAGTGTTTAGATTTTGAAAAAGAAGATCATTGAAAGACCGATTTTGAGGTCGCCTGATTTTAACAAACTATTCCAAGTTCGTTGTGATGCTAGTGGTACAGCCATTGGAGCCGTACTTAGCCAGGAAGACAAACCGGTCACTTATTTCAGTGAAAAGATGAATGAAAGCAGGAAAAAGTACTCGTCTTATGACAAGGAGTTTTATGCGGTCATCCAAACACTGAGGCATTGGAGACATTATCTGTTGGGTAGTGAATTTGTTTTGTTTTCTGATAATTCTGCATTATAGTATGTTATGTAGCAGCATAAGCTGAACCACACGCATGCCAAATGGGTTGAGTACTTGCAGAGTTTCACCTTTGTATTGAAGCATATCAGTGGACAAGCCAACAAGGTAGGAGATGTGTTGAGTAGAAGAGCTTTGCTCTTATAGGAGATTACAATACAAGTGTTGGGATTTGAACACCTGAAAGACTTGTATCAAACAAATGCAGATTTCAAGGAGGCTTATGAAGCCTACCAGAATCCTTTGTTGAGAAACAATAGTCCATGGTTGGACTATAATTTATAGGAAAAATTGTTGTTTAAAGGAGGACAGTTATGTATTCCAGACTGTTCGATGAGGGAGAAAATCATCCGGGAACAACACAATGGAGGTCTTGCCAGAAATTTTGGCATTGATAAGACCCTGGATCAGCTCAGTCACTTTTATTACTGGACGAAGATACGAAGGGATGTACAACTATTTGTAGCCAGATGTAAAGTGTGTCAGTTGGCGAAAGGACACAGTCAGAATACAGGACTCTACACACCACTGCCTATTCGGAATAGACCGTGGGATTCAGTCAGCTTGGACTTTGTCTTAGGTCTACCCAGAACACAACGAGGTTACGATTTTGTGATGGTGGTAGTGGACAGGTTTTCAAAAATGGCACATTTCATCCCTTGTAAAAAAACCAGTGATGCTACTCACATAGCACACCTATTTTTCATAGAGATTGTTAGATTGCATGGTTTACCTAATTCCATTGTTTCCGACAGGGATTTGAAATTCACAGGACATTTCTGGCATACCCTGTGGAAGAAGTTGGATACACAATTGAACTTCAGCTCTACTTATCAGTCACAGACTGATGGGTAGACCAAGGTGGTAAACAGAAGCTTAGGAAACCTACTACAGAGTTTGATTGGAGAAAATTCGTGAATGTGGGATCATGTACTTTCCCAGGAAGAATTCGCTTATAACGATATCAGAGCACAGGATATAGCCCTTTTCAGATCTTGTATGGCATGCATCCTCGCAGAGTGCATGAGTTATAGGATCTAGGACAGTTGGAAAGAAGGAGTGTTGACAGGGAGGATTTTTCCAAAGCAATGAATGACCTACATGAATAAGTAAAATCTAAGTTGTAGGACAACAGTCAGAAGTATAAACAACAAGTAGATATAAAATGGTGAGAGTTACAGTTTCAAGTGGGGGATGATGTTCTCTCACATTTACGCAAAGAAAGGTTCCCTAAGGGTGATTATAATAAATTGAAGTTTAAAAAAATTGGCCCTTGCAAAATTCTACGTAAATTCTCTGCAAATTACTATGAATTACAGTTACCCCCAGAAATAGGCATATCACCTATCTTCAACGTAGCAGATCTATTTCCATACACTGCCAGTCCTGAAGTGGACAGTTTGGCACGGTTAGAGCGGGACACCCAGACAGGAAGTGGATCTTGGATGAGGCAAATGCCTTTGGCTCAGCCCCTTGAGATCGAGAGAATTCTCGACACACAGGTGGCCAAGTGGACTCGTAGAAGAGAGTACCTCCAGTACCTTTTCAAGTGGAAGAACCGCCCCATTGAGGACAGTTCGTGGCTTAATGCGGCCCAGATACAGCGTGCAGGATATTCAGTGGAGGAGATCATGGAACGGAGCCATGAATTTTTGTCACCTTAGGAGCCTGATGCAGGAGCATCCAGCTCAGGGTGAACAAAAAAAAATTAAATTATTTTGTCTCACAAGTTTACAGGTCATTGCACCTGAGTTATTTCAATTAATTTCTTTAGTTTTTAGCATTTAGAACTTAAAAACAAATTGTGTTTTTTAATTTCAATGTAATTCCTTTTAGTTACTGTTTGAAATTAGTTACGGAATTCAGGTGAACGAAAAAGACAGTTGTCCATTATAACTACATGTAACTGTTGGTAGTTTCAAAAAGAAAGAATTGTTCAACAATGATACAAAAGGGACAAGATAACATATTTGTAGGGTCGATTTTCCATCCTAGAAAAAGATGAATAAAATCACAGAAGAGAATTGGAAACAAATCATCTGAATCCATTCGCAGCTTAAATAAAATTTATTCTTATTTTCATTAAATATTGAATGCATTTACTACAGTGGCAAAAAGAACTGGTGGAATAATTTTCTTTTCAGGCAGTCGAAAGATAGCCAAGAACAAACAGGAGTGATTACATCGAACATGCAAACGAGACTACATACAAGAATTGAGATATACATTATCGACGGAGAACTACTATTATAGAAGTGCACCAAGCATTGTAACAGAGAAATCACAAGTATCATTTCAACAAGAGTAACTCATTTCGTTTTTGCACATTATCGAAATAAATTATTTACAAATGCCAAGAAAACTGTTGCGGTCCAAAACATAGCTAATTATATGATATGTTCAGTCGAGTATATGGGTTCAAAAACCCCAATTCAAAAACCCCATTACTAACGGCAAATGCCAAAACCAAAGAAAAATCATAGTTCCAAAGTCCTTTTACAAATAGGAGAAAACCTTTTATCAAAAACTACAGTTAACGGAGAAGCCAACACGGTGGACAACTGACGGGGGAGCCAAGACTCATAGTACCCTAAATATTGGAAGTGAATACAGGGAGAGAGCCTACCTGTTTGGGGGTCAGCAACAGTGAAATCTACAACCACATTTGGAGCACCGACCATCTACCTGCAGGAAAGACATATACACGATAAGAATCACAAAGAGGTTGGAATTCAAAATAGAGGAGAGCAGTGAGGGCTTAAAAGCCTAAGCTTACCAGGAGGGTAGCGACAAATCAAGGAAGAAACCAATCGGTCGCCAACCAAATAGGGAACCTGCTAACAAGGAGAAAAAACCCTTAGTTTAATCAGGAAAATAAAAACCAATTACTGAAGCAGAGAAAGAAGACTTACCTTGTGCAATTGTCGAGCAGAGGTCGAATGCCAAGTTCCCTGCTAGTTGCGACCTGGAAAAAGAAATAAAAATCATAGTCAGAGAATCAGTTAAACGATGAGAGGACAAGTAGCAAACAACAGTTGCATTCGGAAGTAAATACTATTAACAACCATAAAACCTCCCAGAAGAATAAGCCCATTTGCAGACAGTAAAGATTCAAGCTTAAAAATCCTTGAGCTCGTTGATGGAACAGGAAGTACCCACAGAGCCATTGCATCAAACTAAAACCAGCTATGCAGAGTTGAACAGTGAATAGAGGTTGCAACGAAGAGTCCAGTAAGAGAAAACAGAGGTCGTGACCTCATACCAGATAACACCCATGAAGAACGAATAACAGAAGTCACAGAGACATAGTCACAGAACCCTCACAGCAGCACACAGTGGAAAATGCCAAATGAACAAAACTTAGGAATATAACAAAAGGCGGGATAGAACATACCAAGGAAAGGGACAGTTGTCCTCCACACACAACCACAGAACTCAAGAAGGGTTGGTCCCATCATGTTCACTCTTGTTCTATTCAATGATTAACACCTTAGATTGTCTTTCCTCCTTTCCCCCATTTTCTAGCATGCCTTTCCATAGATATTCTCATTCTCGTCAATTTAAAAGTATAAAAGATATTCCTCCTAAAATCCATTCTTAGGCCAATGCAGAGGCTTTGCAAATTGTTATTGGGAGTTTACCACTCAGTGTGCTTGATAAGTGATGGACTCTACAAAAAAATAGGCTCAAGTCGAATGTAAGTTTTATTAGATATATAAGTGGAGGAGAATGTCAAGGAATGGATTCCTGAAACATGAAATACCAGCTCTATACAAACCCAATAAATTCAAATTGTGGATTTTTATTGACATATAAGGATCATAATGTGGAGAATTATAGTTGAGAGAAATGAATCCCAAGAAGAAATCCTTCTTTTTATAGATGCCTTGCAACAATATGTCAGCAAATTGAACCAAAAAATTTCAGTCCCAACCAAGAAATTAGCCATTTTGGATTTCCACAACAGTGAGGAAGATGAATTGGTTCCAGCTCCCACCTAGGTAGACTCCCCTAATTGTTAATAAGGGTGTTTTCTATAATGTTTTTGCATGTTAGGAGTATTTGTGGGCAAGATATTCTATCGTTAGTTTCTTCTACGTTTTCATCTAATGTCTTATCCTTTTAAGACCTCATATACCATATTAATCTTAGTAGATTGTAATCATCATTATGCTATATATAAATTTAATTAAACATAAATTAAATATAAAATCGTAAATTAATTTCACATAAAATTATGATTAATTTACTATCTATTGTGTAAATTAACCATATATATAATTCATTAAAATATAAAATTATTATATTTTTTAAATATTATTACGCTGTAAAGCGTTCTTATTTGAAAACAACTTACCTAAAATGCCACATGTACTATTATGTACCATTGATGTTCATGTTAGACGATTCAAATGATTTCAACCTTTGATTGATTACTGTTATTATTCAATTTTAAAAACGACTTAGAGGTCGCCGATGAAGAGTGAACGGATGAGAAGATAATAGACAACCTAGGCAATTCCATGTGAGCCGAGAGAAGAGAAATCTGGAAGGTTGAACTTCGAATAGAGAGCGAGGGATCTGAAAGGGTACTTGGCCCTGGTCAATCAATCAATCTCAGCATTGTTATTTCTAACGGCAGGGGTTCCCAATATCCTCTGTCTGCGAGGTTTTTCTCTGTGATTATTCTTGGAAAACTCGTGAGCATAAGAAACACGAAAAACATGAATCCAAGGGGATGCGGCTCACATCCAGGATTCGAGACTGGACTCTTAATTGTCCTGGTATTCCGTGGAGAGAGACTATCGTGGTGCACAGGTGGAATTTTTCTCGAATAATCCATGGCATTCCGATGACATAGAAGCAACTCAGATTCATAATTGCAATGAGGGTAAGCTGAGCACTCCCTCAGAACATCACACCCTCTTCTACTTTTCTGCGACCAACAACCACAAAAGGGCTTCTCCCAAATTACTCAGTAACCGCCATCAAATCGTCTTCACGCCACCATGTGTATCTGAGAGAACCCTGAAGGCATTCGTCTCTGAACTTGCATTCTTCTTCTTCTGCTTGGGGGTCTCTCTGGTGAAATCAGGAATCCTCTGTTGGAGGTTCTAAGGGTGGGATTGCAAGCTTGCGTGGTGTTCAATGGAGGATAAAGCTCAAATTTTTACCAGAGACTACGTCTATTGATGAACTCAGAAGGGCCGCAGCGAATGGTCGACGCAAGTAAGTGATTATGCCCTTGAACTTTGATTTGATATGTGGTAAAAAAAATTTATATAAATGTGTTTCATTTGCCCTGGTTCATGTTTCATTTTGGTTGATTGTGGTTGTGGTAACTTAGATGATAGAGACGCCCACGTTTTGAATTCATGTTTTGATTTAGGGGGACTAAAATGGTTTTATGGGATTTGAAATCGTGACCAACTGTTGGCAATATGGCACTTGGCGCTCCTCTAATTTCTGTGGATTCAATGGCAAATCGAATAACTACGTCTATTGATGAACTTAGAAGGGCCGCAATGAATGGTCGACGCAAGTAAGTGATTCTGCCCTTGAACTTCGATTTGATATGTGGTAAACAAAATTTAGATAAATGTGTTTCATTTGCCCTGGTTCATGTGGTTGATTGTGGTTATGGTAATTTAGATGATAGAGACGCCCACGTTTGGAATTCATGTTTTGATTTAGGGGGACTAAAATGGTTTTATGGGATTTGAAATCATGACCAACTGTTGGCAATATGGCACTGGGCACTCCTCTAATTTCTGTGGATTCAATGGCAAATCGGATACCTTAATTGTTTTATGCAGATAAAAATTAAGGTGTTTATTCTGTAGACATGCTGGCCGCCATTGATTCTGTGCTTGGAAAACTCTTTACACATTCTCGTGAGCCCTTGTAGAACATGCATGGCAGGGTGCGAGCCTTTGGTGATTGAACTAATTGGATTACTCTTGCTTACCTCTCAGTGAGGTATTTACCCGGAAACGTGATGGATTTGACAAAAATATGAACTAGCTCACACAATCTTCATCGCAACAGTGGTTCACGGATTTACAACTGCAACACCGTGCGAAGAAGGATACACAACTTTCAGAATTAATCATGGATCAAAACAAAGAATACACAGTGCTGGATTGCCCTCCTTATTAACAATATAGACAAGATAGTTTAGACTAGTTATTCTCTGCTGCAACCCTTGTCAACATATTATATCTCCCTAGGGAATCTAATGGTAATAGCATTATAGCTGAGATCCTAGATCCAAGACCAACTCTTTCAAATGCATTGTACTGTGGATTAACATACCCTCATGCTCTGAGTGGATGATTACAGAGGGAAAAGAAGGAAAGAAAATGCAAAGTTGAAAATGGACATGTCTGGGTTTTGATGGTCAAATTGCCCATCAAAGGATGTTTTGCATGCTAAATGCTTATGGAAATATTACCTGTCTGAGAAACTGTAAGTTATCTACGCCAAATTAATCTCATATTTCATATTATGGATAAGATATTGGTAAGCTTACTCCCAAATTTCAATTAGATAAGTTCAACTGCATATAACCATTGAATCATACAATATTGGAATTTTGGACCATGGAAAAGATGCCTGTGAAATTCCAGACCTTTTTTGAAGGCTAGAAGCTGAAGCCCAGTATAGGTCATTTCCCATGATACTGTAACTGCAGATTGTTGTGTATACATAGTTTATTCAGATCATTCACATCTGGGTACTTTCAAGTTGTTGTTGCTAAGGAGCTAAACTCTGGACAAAAAAACCTTTTTCACTCGTTCTTGTGCTTGCATTGTTTTAACTTCTTTTTTTTTATCTTTGGCCTTTCCATTCTGCAACTGCAGATTGTTGTGTATACATATTTTTTTTAGATCATTCACATCTGGGTACTTTTGAGTTGCTATTGCGAAGGAGCTAAACTCGAGACAAAGAAAACCTCTTTCACTCGTTCCTATGCTTGCATGTTTTTTTATCTCTGGCCTTTCCAATATAATCTACCTTTTTTCCCAGGAGTTAAACTCTAGACAAAGAAATCCTCTTTCATTTTTCTTATGCTTGCATTATTCATGATGTCCAGCCTTTCCCATATACCTGCCTTTTCCCCTTTCATCTTAAGTCTATTCTATTAACAACTGGCTCTTTGAGTCTCTCCTAACAGCATCCAAGACCAAATATTTTAAATGCATTGTACTGTGGATTAACAGACCCTCATGCTCTGAGTGGATGATTACAGAGGGAAAAGAAGGAAAGAAAATGCAAAGTTTAAAATGGACATGTCTAGGTTTTGATGGTCAAATTTCCCATCAAAGGATGTTTTGCATGGTAAATGCTTATGGAAATATTACTTGTTTGAGAAACTGTAAGTTATCTACGCCTGAATTTTCAGCAGAATCGAACCACGGTCAGAGGCATGGCAAACATGCCCAGCAGCAGCAGGATTCTGACAATGGGAGGAACAGGCTACATTGGTCGTCATATATCCAAAGCTAGCCTCCCTGTTGTTGACCGTCCCAGGATTTTGACAATTGGAGGAACAGGTTACATTGGTCGTCAAATATCGAAAGCGAGCATTGCTCTCGGCCATCCCACATTCCTTCTTGTTAGAGAGTCCACCGCTTCTAATCCTGAGAAGGCTAAGCTTCTGGAATCTTTCACTACCTCAGGTGCTACTATACTCCCTGTAAGTGCTCTGTCTGCCTGAGTTTTCTCATCAAATCTCACTGATCTGTACATGCTATTTTCTAGTGGTTACCTCATTTGGTCCTTTCCTGTACTGGTGGTGAGCATTGATAATCATAAACTACTTTTGAAGTTGATTTCTCATTTAGAAATGGTCATTTGATCATAAATGACAATCTGTGTGCGGCAGTTCTCAGTTTCTTTTCTGTGGTATTATATTTGTCATTGTTTCCTGTAATGGGTTCTACATTTTCAACTAAATTTAGCATGCGAGTATTGTGTATTGTTTATTTTCTTGTGGGAAGGCCCATTTGCTCATTTATTGTAATGTGATGGATAAGCTTAAGGTAGTACATCACTCGTATTTTCTTATGCATGCCCATTTTATCATTCATTGTAATGGTTAGAGAGTTCTGAATATCATACCCTTATTATTTTTTACTTGTGTTATGCTTATTTGATTTTTCTCTACTGGGCTATCATATGTGGTCTGTATAAATTCTCTCCATTTGGATTTTTTCTGTGGATGCCATGGATGCTTACTTGCTTATTTCATATATTGAACTGATGGAAGTGATTAACACATTTTGTATCCGTAATGTTTTTCAGTTGTAAATTTGATTTCACCATTCCATGGTGAATGGATTTTAAAGACCAAGCCCTATAAATTGATCCACTGCTGCTTTGTTCTTCTGGGCATCCGAATATATTGTTTCTCCAAGTGGGTTTGGAGGACTGAGAAAGACATACTAGTTATTGACTTGAAGGACATGCTAGTTTTCTACTTCTTTTTGCCCCTTCTTGTTGATATGCATATTTGGTTCCTTTTTGTGATTGAATATTTGGATCCCACAATGCAGAGGTTCTGTTATAGATTTTGTTAGTCTTCATCTGAAAAGAAATGTGCCCTGCCATCCTGTATTTCGAACAGTGATTGTGGGAATAGGTGTTTATCTAGGACCTCGCTTTTCTTGAATATACCCAAATGCATGCCCTGATATAAGATCATCAAATTGCAGGGATCTCTGGAGGACCAGGCAAGTCTTGTGGAGGCAATAAAGAAAGTTGATGTTGTTATCTCAGCTGTAAAGGGACCACAGCTGACGGATCAGCTGAATATTATCAAGGCCATTAAGGAGGTTGGAACCATCAAGGTATATAGTACCTTCGATAAGGTTTGGAACTTGCTTATATAGTCTATATGCGGATAGCAATTCCAGATGTTTCTTCACAACTTTTGGTGATGATATTTACAGAGGTTTCTGCCATCTCAGTTTGGGAATGATGTCGATAAAACCCATGCAGTGGAGCCTGAAAAGACTATGTTTGCTACCAAAGCGAAAATTCGCAGGGCCATTGAGGAAGAAGGCATCCCTTACACATATGTCTCTAGCAACTGTTTTGCTCAGTATTTTTTACCAAGTTTGGGGCAGTCGGGCCTTAGTGCCCCACCAAGGGATAAGGTTGTCATATCTGGAGATGGAAATGCCAAAGGTGCTTACCATGTTCTCTTTACTCAAAAACTCTATGTTTTATGACTAGCATTCTATCATCTACTTTTGAGTAGTTGTTTATCCATCCTGCACTGGATACGTAGTTGTTTTTGTGAAGGAGGAGGATGTTGGAACATTTACCATAAAGGCAGTGGATGACCCTAGAACTCTAAACAAGATCTTGCATTTGAGGCTTCCTGCCAACACCTATTCTGTTAATGAGCTTGTAGCTCTGTGGGAGAAGAAGATTGGCAAGACTCTGGAGAAGACGTATATACCAGAGGAAGAGGTGCTGAAAAAAATTGCAGGTTAGGATTTGGAATATGTTCCTTCTCCTCCCATTTGAAGACTTTTGTGCATCTATTTGCTTTCATTGTGAGTGTTAGAGTAAATATTCTCTTGATTGGTAGAAGTTGGTGGAAATGTGGGAAGAATATTTTTATTTTTGTTGATTCCTTTAGAGTGAATGAGTGACTGAGGTCTTGTACATTGTTCTGGTATGTGATGTAGAGTCGCCATTCCCAGTCAATCTTATGCTATCAATTGGGCACTCCACTTTTGTGAAAGGGGATCAAACAAATTTTGAAATTGGACCTAATGGTGTGGAGGCCAGTCAGCTCTACCCAGAGGTGAAATACACTACTGTTGAAGAATACCTCAACTAGTATGTCTAAAGTTGATTGCGAGAGGTGCTTGGTAGAATAATAGTGAGGAAAGTGTCTTTATCTAGTTAAGATAAGCTTGTTGCCACTGTTGGAATTTCATTGGTCGATATGAGCATTATGTTAATTGTGAAGAAAAATTCGGGCAGTCTCTAGAAATTGCTGGAAGCAGTTCTACTTCTAATTCTTTATTGGTGAAGAATAAGCTTTTAGTGCCCAACACAGTCAAGGTGGTAGCTAGGATATTATTATAATTCATTAAAACCCAGAAATTTCTAGCGAAAGTCCTCTCTGGAATTGTATGTATTTTTGGATATTTTTCTTTGGAAGGATTTAAGATATGCCTCAGCTGCGCAGCATATGAATCAAGCCTTTATACATGTAAATTTTTCTTCTCTGTGTGCAGTAGAGAGAGAAGAATTGAATAGATTTAAAAACTGTTTTGGCTACCTTATTTGTATTTTTTTCTCTGATACTTTGTTCCTCTGTGTGTAATTGAAGTAGTGGGGATCTCTTGATTTGTGCTTGACAATTGGTAGCAGAATGTTAGGATATTGGCTGTTTTTGGGGTCTAATCGAGAAGCACCAGGTTATTCTTTGAGTTGGTTTCTGTTGAGCATGGAAACAGCAGCACTGAGTGACATGGAGAAATGGAGATAGCACAACTGAGTGACATGGAGAAATTAAACAGGGTTAATATTTCTCTATGGAAATCGTGGAGGATATACTAATTTTGAAGATTGCCACAATTCGTCAGTATTTAGCAAAGAAAGCCTACTTAATGTGGATGAAGAGAAGGCAGCTGAAGGTCTATTGCAAAAGTTGCATGGCATCGAATAAGGTTTTCTTAATGAAGAAATTATAAAACCTCAAGATAAAATAGGGTGCTTCAATAGTGAAGCAGTGGAATGAGTTCAATGTAATTACCAGCCAGTTCGCCTATGTTAAAATCATTTTGGATGTTGATATTAGAGCCATCTTACTAATGTGCTCCTTACTGGATTGTTGGGAGAACTTGATTGTTGCTATGAGCACTTCGACACCTATATGGACCCTGAAATTTGATGATATTAGCAGTTTCTTAATGAAGGAGGAGTTGCCACATAAATCAATTTAATGAATGAGGAGAAGCCCTAACTCTAGTTGATCATGGTAGTAAATTGACTAAAACCATCAAGGGTGTTGAAGGTCAAGAGGTGGATCAAAATAGAAAAAAGGAAGGCTCACTTGTTATCACTGTGGAAAACCAAGACACATGAAAGAGAGTGCCGAGCTCGGAAGTGAGAACAGAAGGATAAAAAACCAGCAAACATAAATGAAGGTGAGACATGTAGTTTCAAATGGTAAGGCTTTATTTACTGTTTCAATGGAAGATGCATGTTTGAACTTCATATACCTCTCACTGTAGCATTGATTGGATTCTTGACTTTTTGGGTAATTCCCAAGAAAAAATAGTTTTTTTGCATATAATTGTGGTGATTATGATAACATGCACTTGGAAAAAATATTGTTGGAGTGGCAGTGTTATGAATCAAATACATGGAAGACCAAAAGTATACACCATGCAAAACAATGTAAATGTGAAGCATAATTCCAAGATGGATAAGAGAAATATGTTACACAATAACTCCTTAAAGAATAGAAATTTTTCAAATACTCAAATATATTCATATATCCAAATTACATATCTTTTATAATGATAACATGATCTTTATATTTAACTATTCATGCATTGCACATATGATGTCCAGATTAATACAAAGAATGGACAAAGTATTTTTATTGATTCAAGTTAGGCTTGACATATCCTCTATAATGATGACATGATTTCTATATTTAACTATTCATACATTGCACATATGATGTCCAGATTAATACAAAGAATGGAAAAAGTATTTTTATTGATACAAGTTAGGCATGTTCTAGAGATGTTCGTGACTTTGATCTTTGTAGGAAAATTGGATGATGAAGGTTGTAGGAAAATTGGATGATGAAGGTTGTTCCACAAGTTATGCAAAAAGTGGTTGGAAAATTAGTAAAGGGACATTGCTCATGGCTAGAAAATCCATGACAACATTGTATACAGTAATATTAGTAGCAAAAAAATCAAAAGTGGTTTTTGTTGCAGAAGAAGAAATCTTGGCAGATTTATGGCATAAGCGCTTGGGTCATCTGGGTGTAAAGGGCTTTACAATTTGCTAACTAGTTTGCAATCCTATAATCTTGAACTTTGTGAGCATCAAAGGACTCTGAGTTTTTTTCCGAATAGTTTTTAGCATATAAGTGATGAAGCACTAACTTCAGTATTGCATGCATATTAGTTATTCAAATAGCATGATGAGTCTGTTAGTTTAGCGAGGTATATATTTGTAAATGCTCTCATAAAAATGCAATCATTGGTTTTAGCAGCAAGAATGAAGGAAGCAAGAATAATGACAGTTAGACATTTTGAAGTTCCAGCTCTAGAGTCAAAGTAATGAAGATAATAAAGATGATAATTGTGGGCTGAACAAGGGCAATTCAAATTTCAATGGAGTGCTTCAACCACTTTGAACTAGTGACAGCAAGAAATTCCTACGATTGATTGGACTCTTGGAGTGAAGCCAAGCATTTGACATTTCCTTATCAAACATTCAAGCAGTAACTTTATGTTATAGAATTTAGACAATTCATTTAAAAAAAAATTGAAAGTACTAATTTTTTGGGCAAAAACATTGAAAATAAACTGATATGCCAAATTTAACCCTTATAAAACATTGATTTCTTAATAATGTTGATACAAATTTGATTGTCATATTAAATAATAGAAGTGTCTAGGTGTAATATATCATCTCTAGTTCTAATGAATTAGGTTCATCGTAATTTTAGAAGATAACTTAGCTTCATAGACCCTTATTTTATATGAGCCTTCATATGCATCGAGCTACCAAAGCCTTCCCAAAATGATGCATATTCTTAACTCCAACTCCTTCACCACCTTAAAACTCAACTTACTCTATACCACTATTTCCTTTGTTACTGCTTTACAGCGTTTCCTTTGCAACATATGGTGCAATTGCTAGTTATTTATATTCCCATATTAAAAACCGAGTTAATTAAAGGTTACTTCTTGAAAAATAGTCTCTAAAAGAAAGTTTCACATACGTGACACTGTTTTTCTGTTTTCATTTTAATTAAAAAAATATTATAAATATTTAACTTATTATTCAAAATTATTTTAAAACTTTATTCATTATTTACACCTTCCAAATTCGATTTAAAAATCTAAAATTTATTGCTATTATTTTAATTCAATTTTTTTAATTAAATAAAATTTTGAATAATAGGATTTTTTTATTAGTAATTTTTAAAATTAAACCTTGGTACATAGTAATTGAATTATTTCTATCTAATTTGTTTTTTAATACCTTGTAAATAGTAAATGAATTATTTTTACCTTATTTGTGTTTTAATACATCGAAATAAGTTATTTTAACAAACTCTTTTGTTCTCGGTAATAAGTTATTTTAACAAAAAAAAAATTAAATATTTATTATTTTTTAGCTTTCATTTTTTATAACAAAATTTTCTAATATAGTTTCAAGGTTTATATTTTAAAGTCTATTGATCTTAATATAACTTATCCTATTCTTGAGATTATTTTTTGTTTGGTATTTATCTTTTAAAAATTAACAATATTCAATACTCATTGTGGATGTGGCATGCTCTAATTCATTTTCAGGTAAGCCATGGACTATAACATTTGTGCAAGAAATAAGGAGACACCTAGTCCTTTTAGTATTTTTATTTAGACATTAGGTTATGTGAATTAACATAATATTATATTATAATAATGAAATAATAATAATATTGTAAAAAAATTAGCTTAGATTTGTTTTAATTTCGAGATTATTATGTTTGGAGAGATTAAATCTCAGGTTTGTATTTCAAGAAATTTGATTCCTCTAGGCACTTGGTAAATTAAAAATTAAGATGGACCTAGGCTATTTTTATTATTAATTATAATTAATTATGATTATAATATAAATAGGGGTGATAGGAGGAGGAAGGATTTTAATCAATCAAGAGGGAATCAATGCAATTAAGTATGCTTGGGGCTTGAGAAAGAAAACCCACAATCAAGCATAAATGTATAGTCTCTCTCAAGACCTATGTATCACTAAGGAAAATGGGATCACATATATAACCATCCTTGGTGACTCTCTCCTCACTATCTTATATCTCTCAAAATAAGGATCACCAGTGGAAAATTCTTTATTTTAGATCCTCGAGAGAACTAGAGACATGATAAAGTCCTTTCATTCCAAAGCAGTCTTTCACATTCTAAGAGCCAATGATGAGGAATTTGATTTGGAAGCCAATAAGGCTCGTACCTTGAACAAAGGTTTGTTGGTGGTTAATGACATTGTCAGTTATCATCCTATTCCCTAAATTTCATAACCATTTGGCTTAGGCTCTCGCTGTCTTTTATTTCGAGTATGATGTGTTGCTTTGAAGTTAAGTTTTTTCCCTCTCCCTGACCCCCTCGTTCTCCTTTACCCATATTAAGAATCCCTCCCTCTTTTCATTTTTCCCTTGCCCTCTTCTCCCTAACCCCTCTCTGCTTCGCTCTCTTCCTTTTCTCCCTATCCTACTTCCCTCTTGCTTGTCTTTTCCCATCCCCCTCCCATCATTAGTTTTCATATCTCGTTTTCGGGGCATTATCATTTCTCTTTATGGAAGGTGGTGGATGGGGTTATTATCATCCTTCAGAATCTTAAGGAATGTGGCATATAAAGGTTTCAAATGTCATGAAGGTGGTTTCTATACATCTTTTCATGCTCATAGTTGCTTTAATACTTTTCCATCTCCTTGGAATCGAATTCATCGCATATATATGATGAACTCTCTTGGATATCACATAGGCAACATTAATGGGGAAAATGATGCAATATGTGTGCTTTGATAAGAATAATGGAATTAAATGGATGGCTACCCCTCCTTTGGATTCATTCATGAAAGCTTCAACCTACGGAATTTGTTTTCCTCGGAGGGTGAAGATTGGGCATGGTTACTTGCATGAGATTTCAATTATGGCATATAAACATGAATTTTTAAGGCTTTGTGAACATGCTCTTATAAGTTTCTAGGTCCTTCCACTGGAAATTGGCTCATTGTGGGTGAAGCATCTATGTTCATGAGATGTTTGGTATCGAGGGGTCTCTGGTTCACAAGGTTCCCTAGTTATCCCTATGTATATTGTGCTCACCAATTCATTTATGGTCCTTGCACTCTGCTGGGAAGGTAAATATACTTATCTAGTAAGGGAAACTTGCTTCAATTCACTAACAGGAAAGTTTGAGTTGATCTGCTTAATATTTGAAGAGGAGAGTACTAGTTCACATCATTTCCTTGTTCGATATTTTCAGAAGTTGACTATGAAAGAAATATGTAGATTTTTATGGGCACCTTATTTGTGATTTGAGCTCCGGGATATTAGTGTGAAGGAATGGGATGTAGTATTTAGAAATACTTGGAGTGATTTTACTGAGAACATGTTGAATTGGAGTATTTTTGGGTGGATGTTCGGGCTTTGCCTCTATAGTAAGCTCAACTTTCTCTCGACTTATCTCTACAATATTTCCTCCCCACCTTCGACTTCCTCCTCATAGGAATTCATTTTATTTATGTGTTTATCTGCTTATGAGGCCTTGCAACAGGTTATGGATGACCTCCAATCAAAGTTTTGTGAGATGTACCAGGTTGAGTTGATATGGAAGATCGAAATTTAGTTCAATGCAACAACATATTCTAAGAATGGATGATGAGATGGACACACTAAGATCAATAATTGGAGACCTTTAATTGGGAAAAAATCATGTTGTCGTGCATAACTAGTCTCTGGGGATGGTTTCCAAATTGGATATAGAACTGAATTTTCCTACTAATGAATTTGAGAGATCAACATACAATTTATGAGGTTTTGTATAGGAGGCTTGCCTCATTTTGTCTTTTTCATAGCTATGTAGTTATCTATATGTTTCTTGATGTCACTATGTTAGTAGGAAGTTGTTATCTAGATGTATTTGTGTCTATAGGAAAATGCTATGTCACTCTAAGTTGTTGATAGTGGATAATGTCTCTCATAAATCTGAAGCAATGTAGTTTCCATTTATTTGTTGTAACTGGATGCTAACTTAATCTAATTAATAGTTGTTTTCTGTTAAAAAAAAACAATTCTAATTATAATATAATATTTTTTTTTTTTTTACTTTTATTTAATTTTACAAGTTGAAATGTTTTATTGATAGTTATCATTATTGATTATTGATTATTATTATATTTTTCTTTTGTGAGTCAATATTCTATTCATTTAGGAAAAACGAGTACATAGAGTCATTCTCAAAACATGTGGTCTCACCCCGACTAGGTTTATTGATCAAAAAGTGCACTATATGAAAAAAATACAAGAAAGTAGCTAAGGACATTGTCCATAAATGGTTTTTCCAGAGGCACAAAAACACGTCTAAAACATTAAAAACTCTAGAAAACATACTAGTTGTCTGACGTAATGGATGCATGGTTTTCCATGGTCGTTCTTAGATGTGGTGGAGGATGAAAGTCACATTGAACATGCCCTCCGTAGTATGCCATCAATGTCTCCAGCTTTTCTACTTTCTTCGTGAGTTGGTTTTGGCCCCGCTAGACAACAACCAGTATTTCTCGGAGTTGACTCTGAAAGTAATACAGTCATTCCAAAGAGGCCATCTACGCAACATGCTCCTCGAGTTGGACACACTCTGTGACATCCACCCTATCCATCAGAATGGTAACGATATCACGACAATTCTCTAGACAACACTGTTGGAGACCCTGCCCCTCCTAAACCTCGAGACTACCCGAACCATGCTTACCCTTGCTACCAAGGGCTCCTCTGCTCCTTCAACTCGAACCATGGCCTTGCGACCCTACCGCGACCACCCCGCACACCCACATTTCCCTTTTGTAGGTTCCCTATTGTTTTACCACCCCTACGGGGTGCCACCGAGACCAATGTTGATCTAGGTGAATATTGGTGGCCACCCACCTATTCCACTTGTACCCCCACCATTGTTTCTTTTATTTTTTCAGTTTCCTTAATTGTAGCACAATTTACTATTTTTGGAAATTTTTTGGGTCCTAAACTTCTGGAGCCATTTTAACACCCTAAACGATGTTTTTTGGGGAAATCACCTCCAAGAATATATATGTCTTCAACTCGAAATTTGTTGTTAACAATTGTAGTCCTTGGATAGTTCTTTCTAATGAGGTTCATGTGCGTCAAACGAAGATCGTATGCCAAAGTTACGATCCTGGGAAATTGATGTACCAATTTACCCCAATGGGGCCCATGGCTTGGTGTTTCATCTCCTAGGGTTAGGTTTTTGTATGTTTAGTGTTTTCCATTGTTTCTCAATAATATATAGGCCTTTGTTCCTCATTGTTACACAATTTAGAGGCATGTGGCTGTGACATCCCCACTTAGAGATAAACTACCAATGCCCTAGGTAGTTTATTTCCATTATGTTTGTAAGCATATTTTAGTTATGTGATATTATTGAAATGAAGTCTTATTTTTACTGCATCTCTGCATTTATGTGTATTTCTATATTTTATTGTATTCCTGTGCATAAGTTTGAATCAAATGCCTTATTCACCACCATTGCAAAACCATGGGTGACATGGGAGGGAGAACATCCTTGTCGTGCCTATGGCTTGATAGTTTTCCACAGAGGAAGTCCGCCACGAGAAGAGACTAGAAACCATAACCATCACCAGAGAAAACAACCCCCACAAGCGAAGGACCCAAACAACACCACCGAATACAACATGAATTCACAATGAAGCCTTCTTCTAGCCAGGGAACCCCTCCACCGGATAAACAAGACACATCCACCCTCCAGACCAACATAAATGATGGGGCAAAAAATAGGAATACAGTATCTATTTCCTATGCAAGACGACCCCAAGGTCGGAAAATGCCTACCGAATTCGATAGACAGAAACCACAGACTAATCCACCAAGCCCTGTTATGCCAAAAATCATTGATATAATAGGAGCACATAGGTTTTCTCCTCACCCTACGTGCTTTCCTTGGTGGTAAGTCTCACCACCCTTCGCGAGCATGACAGAACAGGGTTAGCCAAGACCACAAGGATCTTTCCCTCCTCGCCCGATTCTCATTAAACCAAAACATCACAAGGATCCCGAGCCTTAGGGATCAGCCGAACACAGTACCCCTACAAATTACCATGGTAAGGGCCCACACACCGCACCCTATGAAAGCCTTCCTGTGACACTTCCTCTTTCTCCCCGTTGGCCACCACAAGGATTAACACCATATCCGAATGTGGAGATGAATTGCAGGGTCACTCATCTAGCCTCTCCTTAACTTTCTGCCACCCCCAAACTCCAATGCACATTAATTTCCCACATGAAAGATCAACGTAATGGATGTACTGGTCCTTTTGCATGAATAATGGTGAAGGGAATGAGAGGCCTATCCGTTACGCCATCTCCACTTGTGATCACACGTGGGAGCTCACCTCCACATGTTTCCCAAATCGCACCCCCATCAGGGATTTTATTTTATTTTTTATTTAAATTTATTTATTTATTTATTTTTATCTAAGTCAAAATGTTTATAGGAAATTACAACATCTCTCCATACTATACTTGAGAGTACCTCTCTAGGAAATTACTTTTAACCATTCATTATTTTTTAATTGAGCCCACATGTAAATGTTTACCAATATTTACACCCCTACAACATCTCCTTTATACATTTTTTTCTTTTAGATTTAATTTTAAAAATGATATAAAATAAAATTGAAATCAATGTAGATCCATCTCATCTCCACATCTACCGAGTGCTGAGAGGGATCAAATTTCTTTGCATCTTAAGATATTTTTCATCTCAAGATATTTTCTCCCTATGGACACTTAGTAGATCTAGAGTTACGATGGATCTAGGCTAGTTTAATACACCCTTTTAAATAAGCTATATTCCACTTGAAAATACGATGGGTCCTCATAGCTCAAAAACCATTTGTAACTTGACCAAGTCAACTTTATAATAACTACTCAACAAAAAAAAGAAAAAAATAACGTAGAATTTTTATTTCAACATAGAGTTATTTTTATTTTTATTTCAAGTATATCTTAACTACCCAACAGAAATTGATAAATAAAATAATAACGTAGAATATTTATTTTAACATGGGGTTATTTTTATTTCTATTTGATTTTATTTTGAAAATTTGAAAATGTTTACATGATAGACATTACAAGATCTCTTACACATTGTGCTAGAGAGCGCCTCTCGGCGCAATAAAGTATTTATAAAATATTTTGATTTTACCAGCCTAGGTTCATCTTATTTCTGGATCTACCAAGTGTTTAAAGGGATCAAATCTCTTTTCACTCTAAAAAAGGTTTTCACCTCAAGATATTTGGTATCTAGAGTGTTCATCTTAATTCTGGATCTACGAAGTGCAGAAATGGATCAAATATCTTTTCATTCTAAAAAAATTTTGCACATCAAGAGATTTGATATCTGGAGTTAAGATGGATCTAAGCTAGTTTAATTATTAATTATTAATAATCGATAATTAAAATTATTAATTAATTTTTATATTTTTGTAATTTTACCTAGTCAAAACGTTTTAGTTAATAATTATTATTTTTTCTAATTTTTCTTTTGTAATTGTATTTTATTTTTTTATTATTATTATGTAAGTTGATCGAGACAAAATTCTTACATAACATAATATAACCTTACATCTCTGTAACCACCCTTCCCACATTTACCCAGTTTCACTGGCCTGTCGGGATAAACATGAGAGGAAGAGCTACTAAGACCTTATATGACCTCCTATATCTGATTAAGGAAGCGGGGTCGACTACTGACGAAAAACTGACAACTCAAAACATCCTATAGGAGCTACAAGTCACTCAGAGGCTAAAAAACAACCCTAGGTTTCCAAACCTTGAGATAGACCTCTATTTCTCTTCCATGGACCCACACCCACACCCAAAACATGACCTCCATGCAATTGGAATCCTCCCACCACATGCACAAAACTACATCCATGTGGCTGCAACCCAAATTCTCTATTTCAGAGGTTGTGGTCCCGAATTCTGAGCTACCATTTTAGGCTAGCCACCAAACCACTGCCCAAAACTTAGTAATACTTTCCAAAATTATAAATAACATCACAACTAGGCTATTCATAAAAAAAAATTTATTAATAAATTGACCTAACCATGCATAACCATGACATCCATTTCATCAAACATATGGCGAAGATGTAATCTACATGCCAAGAATGCATATTTGAACATAGGAGTTTGATAATTATATGAGAACCATCAAGAAGGACTAATTCCCTCTCATAATTGTTGCAATAACATTTATTAGCACATGCATCCATTAACGATTCATCAACAAAAAAAAACATATCAAGAGACATAAGTAGAACCTGTTATGGAACCATACTTATAACCAACATTTAACTAGAATCATAACCATGATTGAAAAAACCATCAAAGCTAATTAATAACATGTAAAAGTACTCATATAATACAATAATAAAAGGTATCGTATTAACATATGAAAAAGGAAACCAGTTCAGGGACTTCAACGTACCACCCGACCATAGATTGTGGTAAACCAAATCTCTCTTTCAACAAATCACCCCCATGCCATATTCCAACCGTGAATGTGGCATCTCATGGAATAAACCAAACATAACCAAACTAGGGCTTACAAACGCCAAACCACCTCAACCATCCACCAATGATTCCACCTCACGGTCGAACATCACTATTACCAACCAGATCAATCTCTACCTAGTTTTCTAGGGCTCTAGCAACTAATAAATCAACCCATAGCCTTCTAGGGCTCCAGAGTGTTTTTCCAACTCAAGTCTAGGACTAGTATCTCAATCCACCAAGGCCTCCATAGAAATTTTCCAACCTAGGCTCTACAACTAGTAACTCAACCTAAGGTTTTCCAGGGCTTCTAGAGTGTTTGTTCCAACACAAAACCATAATGAATTATGAGCACCAACCAGAAAAAAATTAAATGGAAAAACCCACAATACCATGCCTATCTAGGAAATGGAAATGAAAGGTTAAAACCACTTTCAATCCAAACAATCCTCCATGCCAATGAATAAGCATAACTAGAAAACCACATGCATCAATGAAATCATACATGCAACCTATTACATGCAAAGAAATACAACAATAGTTGTTGTCCTCCTATTCACGTGCACTTTCCTTTTCCTTCTTTCTCCAAATCCAAAGTATTCCAAAATTCTCCAAGAGTACTCCAAGAAAACTCTAAGTGTGCAAGCATATGAGAGAATGAGAGAACAAAAGAGAGCTCCAAGAGAAAAGTGACAAAAGGTTGTGAACTAATCCTTAGAATATTTTGTATCATTGAGGCCTCTATTTTTTTCATTTTCCTCTATTTTTCCTTGAATTTCCTCCTAATGAAAATATTTGACCTTTCATATTCCTTTTCTCGTATTTTCCTTTATTTCATTAATAAAATGCCAATTATTTCCACTTTTCATTTTCCATTCCCTTTTCTAATTTCCATAGCCATTAATCAATAAAAAGTGATCCCCATCACTATTCTTTTCCCAACATTTAGCTTGGAATAAGTGTCCCATGAACTTGCCTATTATTTTATTTACATAGAAAATAATCCAAGGGTTGTTACAAACCCCTCCCCCTTAGGGGAACAATGTCCTAGGTGTTGGATGACACTTATAAACCAACAAAACACATGTTTCATATGGAGTTTTATAACATAGCGTGATGAAAAATTTACATCATATCAATATGCTTAAGGCATAAGTAACATATCATGAACACCATACTGCTTATTGGAGCTTTACAATACAACTCGATGTGGTATCTATATACAAGCATGTATGTAGACATAACTGAAATACAACATGAAAACATAAATCAAAATTCATCTGCTCAACCAACGAGTAGAGAAGGATACATATCCCCCACTTGATCAATCATCTCCCATGTAGCTTCGTCAGGCCCAAAGTTCTTCCACTACAGTTTAACTTGCTTGATTGCTCGATTCTGGAGCATGATAATATTTCACTGCAAAATGCACTGAGGTTCTGGTTGGAATTCTCCTTCTATATCCACCTGCAGCACAAACCAACCAATCACATTATCAACATATTTCACATACTTCTTAAGCAATGACACATAGAAAAAATCGTGGACTTTCACTGTCAGAGGCAGTGCAAATTGGTAGGCCATTGGTCCAATCCTCTCAGGAATATCTAAAGGCCCATAATATTGAGATTCCATCTTGACACGTGATGCAATCCTCAAGGATATCATCTTGGAATTTATGTGAAAGTACACATGCTCCCTAGGCTAAAACTCTTTAAATACCCTATGCTTATTTGCACAACTCTTCTTCCTATCATGTGCTAAATTTATATTCTTTTTGATAACCTGCATTTCTTGTTCCATGTTTGCCAACATATCTAGTCCGATCAATACCCTTTTGACTGGATCACTCAAACTAATAGGAGTATTACGACTTTGCCCATAAATTTCCTGAAACAAGCTCATCCTCAGTGACTCTTGATACCCATTTTTGTAATAAAACTCAACCAATGGAAGATACTCCTCCAACCTCCTCTCCTCGTGCATGAAATACATTACCAACATGTGCTCCAAATTTTTTTTGACCCTCTCTGTCTTTCCATATGTGTGTGGATGATAAGCTATTTCAGAGTCCAACTCTATCCCCAAACTTGCAAACAATTTATTCCAAAACTGGGAAGTGAATTTTGCATCTCCATCTGACAAAATCTTCCTAGGAATACCATGTAACCTCACTATATCCTTGATGAAAACCAGATCTACCTCACTAGCTAAATTCATAGAATTCACTGGAAGGAAGTGACATACCTTAATCTACTTTTCAACCACAACCGTAATAGAATCATGTTTTCTACATATCCTTAGCAAACTTGTATTGAATTCCTTGGAAATGACCTCCCATTTCCACTCTAGAATCCGAATCAATCATAATAGACCACTTGGTCGATGCTTAAAATCTACTTTTATCTGTTGAAACTCCAAACACCTCATGACAAACAAAACCACCTCCTTCAAGTTTAACAGCTGGTAGAACTTATTAACCACTGCCAATGTCTTATAATATCTTGGGTGACTTGAATACGACTTGACATGAAATTACCTCAAGATGATATTCTTGAGCTCATTGTTGTTTGACACATATATCTTATCCCTAAATCTGACCACGCCATTTTTTGTGAGATTATAATCTCCATCTTGTTCATATGTACCCTACTGTTGTAACTTGTGCTTATGTTTTTGGTACATTTCATCCTGTTGTCTTTCCTGCAAGATCTGATTTTGTAAATTTGTCCCATATGAACTCATAGTTGCTATGTGATTTACCTGCACTCTTCTACTAAGGACATTTTCAACACTATTCTCTTTACCTTTAATATACCTGATCTTGAAGTCAAACTCACTGAGCGTGGCCAACCACCTAGATTTCTTGGCATTCATATTAGGTTGGTCAAACAAGTACCTCAAACCACTATGATCACTATCAAAATGAACCTCTTGCCAAGAATATAGTGTCTCCACATATTCAATGCATGAATAATCACTGCCAACTCAAGATCATGCATCACGTAGTTATTATCATGCTCATTCAATTTCATGAACTCATAGCATACCACATGTCCTTCCTTTATTAGGAATCCACAAAGTCCTCTCTTGCAAGCATATGTACATACCACAAACTCTTTATCTCGATCTGCAATATTTAGAACTAGATATTTTGTAAGGTAATCCTTCAACTACTCAAAAATAGTTTCACCTTCATCTATCGATTCAAAATTCTTTCTTTTTTGTTGCAAATATGTGATAGGATAGGAAATTTGTGAGAAGTTCCTGATGAACCACCTATGGTAACCTTATAGTCCCATGGATTATATGACCTCATCCACATTCCTAGGAGTTTCCCACTCCATGATTGCTATGATATTTTCCGAGTCCACTGCAATACGTTGGAAACCACATGCCCAGAGTAATGAACTTATTTCTGAAATAAATTACATTTACCAAGTTTGACATACAACTGATTCTCTCTTAGAAATTTCAACGTTGCCACTAGATCTTCTACATGTTATTCCTGATTCTTAGAACATATCAATATTTCATCAATGAATACTATCATAAACCTGTCCTGATAAGGATGCAACACACTATCAATATAATACATGAAAGTAGTTGGAGAATTAGTCAAACCGAAAGGAACCACATCGAACTCATATTTCCCATAACTGGTCCTGTTATGCGGAATTATGGATTACGAATAAAACATTCTTCCCTAGATGTGTTTCTCATCTAGAAAAAAAAGTTAAATACTTTGCAACTACTTTTCCTAATAGTAAATAGACACACATAACAGATCAAGAAACTTACTGGGATTCCAAGCGCTTCCAAATCTCCTTCTGTCACTCTTGCTGTAGCTTCAAATCCAATCTTTATCGCAAAATATTTCCTGCAAGAATGAACACTAAACAACAAAGAGATAGCAATATACATATGTCTATTCAAGTTATTCAGTTAAATTAATGAAACATGAACCATATACATCATATAAAAATTCATAATATGAAAGACATAAGCTTATATCGATACATATGTGGGAAAGCAAGCAACAATATTTATTAATGGATATAAGGGGAGGTTACAACCCAGTGATTGATTTGATGTCACCATCTCTAGCATCATCCGAGCCTCATCACAATGCACATCTCTCCAGTAGCATGTCACTCAAATCAACTCCTCAATTAAAATTATACCAGCATTTCTCTAATCAAATTCTTCCCTACCAAGCACTAGGATTTGTGCTCAATTTATAGAGGAGTTGAAGGTAGTTTTACAATAAATTAGTTTCTAATAATAGTAAATACATGTTCCCAATCTCAGAGGTATCAAATGGACACATGGATTCAAAGTTTGACGCATATGCACTCTTCTAGAAGGCACTGGCCAAGTGGAGATTTCGGAACAATGAGAATTTTGCTCCCAATTTACCAATGCACCCTTGAGTGTCAGGAAGTGCTTTGCAGAGCACCCTTGAATGGAGGTACTTTCATATGCAACGCACTCAGCCCCTTGAGAGACTGCGTTGGTGAGCTCATAGGTGATTTATGATGTACTTAAAATCTTGGAAAGCTTGCAAATGGAATTCATGGATGATTTTTCTTGTTCTTTGTCTTAGGGCATGTAGAAACTAAAATGGTAGGGAATTATAGACCCTATTCATCGATTCTGGGGATGATGTCCAGTTAACGAGGTCATTGGGAATGGTGCCCAAATTGACCTATAACGGGTCCATAAAGAATTCTTGTAGATGTCCTCTTCTTTGATGCATACCTGATGATATCATGATCTCAAATCGCTCTTAGAGAACACTATTTGTCCCTTCAAGTGATCAATCAAGTCATCAATATGTTGAAAAGGGTACTTTCTCTTGATCGTCACCTTGTTCAATTATCTGCAATCAATACACAACCTAGGAGTACCACCCTTATTTTTCACAAACAATACTACTGAAACCCAAGATGACACACTTGGCCTAATGTATCATTTTTCAAACATTTCCTTTAGCCACAACTTTGGTTCCACTAACTATGGTGCTCATCCTTCACGATGCCTTTGATGTTGGTTCTACTCTTGGCATTAGCTCAATAGAAAAGTACACTTCCCTATGTGGAGAAAAATCTGCAATCTCTTCTAGAAATTCATCCTGAAACTACTGCAAAACCAGATACCTATTCGGGACTTCAACATCCTCAACATCATTAACTTTATCACTAGAAACTTTATGAACTACAAACAAGACACACTCTTTCTTCCTATTGTGCTTTTCCTACATAGTTGTAACCATTCTAACTGATGTAGCTTTCTTCTTACCTTGTAATATTGTCTTCTCTCCACCATCATATAAGCACTCAATAGCCTTATCATCACAATCCACCTTAGTCCTATTAATGTACAAACAATCAAAATATAAACAACTTTATCACAAAGCTTACCTTCCATCTCGATAATAGATGCATGATGATCAACCTTCCTATTATCCAATGTTGCATAAATATGACGAATACTCTGTCCAACATCCCCAACTATTTGTGCCTCTTGAGAACTGTAAATATACTGTCTTCCACCCTAATTATGTGGAAAATATCTCCTACAGTGATCCTTACCACAAATACAACACTACAAAGGTTTCCTCCCATCACCCTTGTTCTGCTCATTAGACTGAAATCCAAGTCCTTTTTCATATGCATTGAATTTATTATGTGGTGTTGTATTCTCCTTATCATCTACATAATGTGGTTTTCCTCTCTTATTAATCCAATTTCCTTTCCTCTTATCATTACCTTTCCATTCCTTCTTAGACTCAATATTTCTCTGTGATTTCCCATAAAAGTGCTTCAACGTTATGATGGATTTCTCCAGTGATACCAACAACCCACTAACACCTTTCTAATGGATTTCTCCAGTCATATATTTGAATGATACTAGAAACCCACTGATATATTTCTTATGGATTTCTCCAATGATATATTTGAATTATACCGGCAACCCACTGATGGATCTCTAAATATTTTCTTTCTCCTCCTCAAAATAAGGCACATATCTCAACAAATCCAAAAATCTATAGTTATACTCCTCACCAGTGATAGATCCCATCTTCAGCTCATATAACTCCTTTTCCCTGTAATCATAGTATCTTTCAGATAGGTACTTCTTCTTGAAAAATCTCTTGAACTCACTCCAAGTCAATTCCTCTTCTTCAATCCCTCTGACATTCTTCACATCTTCCCACCAAATGTCTACTTTAAATTTAAAAATGAAAGTATCTATCCTAGCTTTCATATTCTTTTAGCATTCATGCTATCTAAAAACATATTCATCCCAACCAGCTAAGATTCTTCATTTCGTGAATTATAAATCAAATGTAGGAGGCTTTAATTTCTTCAATTACTATGGAATTTTTTCTTCTCACTCCTCCTATACGAATTTTGATCGTGATGATGATACTATCACTCTAAACCAAAACTAGAATAGAACCCACAGTCATTACCCCTTATATTAGGTGTATCCAATAACCTATCATCTTTAACTATACCATCATTGTCAAACCTATATCATGATTGAGACCTTCTTCCATATGCCTCGTTAGTACCTTCCTCTTGTCCATGATTGATCCTAAGAGGCCCATGTCTCTAAAAATATGAAAAAATTTGCAGGATGAATGGATTCACTTTTTCTTTCTTTTGCTATGCTCTTGAAAGTATTTCTTGTGACTAAATGATAATTTCATTATCTATGTTGGACATTGGGTTCAACGCTCCCTGTGTGTTTCTCGAGATGGACTAACTGCCGCTTGTGGATCTAGCTCTGGCGATTGTAGCAGAGACTAAGGCCTGCGGGTTTTGGTCTAACAGAAATCGTGATTCCAACAATATACCTTACAAATTGTGATCTCTAATTTAAAACTTCTTAATGTTTCTTCTATGTCAAGGGAGTACTCATCACCATGTTGCTCATCAAATCTCTAGGGAGAATCTCGTGAGTTGTAGTCCACCATTTTTCTTGTAATATTTAATCCTATACTTCCTGCAAACATATCATGTCAGATAAACCAAATATAAACATAATAAACATACCTCACTGAATTTCATGAGAGGTTATCTCGTCTACAATATCAATCCGTATGAGCACAAAAAATGCATTTATAATGAAATCCACATATCCATAATCTCAACATAAACCTTTACATGATGATAGGACTGCAACAATGATTATTAGAATGCATGTATAACAAAAAAATATATAACTAACATGCACACATGACAAATGCATTCCACTAATCTAGTCCATGTGCTTGAACCTTGGAGTTTTTATACCAATATTTAACCACCCATCCCACATTTACCCAATATCATAGGTCTGTTGTGCTAAAAATGAGATGAAGAGGTACTAAGACTTGACCTGACCTCCTAGATCTAACTAAGGAAGTGGGGCCAACTATTGATGGCAAGATGACAACTCAAAACACCATACACGAGCTATATGGCACTTAGAGGTTGAACCACCAACCCAAGTGGCCAAACCTCGAGCTAGACCTTTATTTCTCTTCACCGGGCCCACAACCACACCCACATAAAGGCCTCCATGTGGTTTGAAGCCTCAAACAACATGCACAACACTAGATTCATGCAATTCCAGTCCAAATTCTCCAGTGCAGAGGTTGTGGTCCCAGATTCTAAGTCACCATTTCAGGCTATCCTCCAAAGCATTACCCAGAACAAAGTGATACTTTATAGAATGATAAATAACATTAATACCAAGACATTTGTACTAAATATGATAAATAACTTGATCTAACCAGGCCTAACCATGATAGTCATTTCATCAAACATGTGGTGAACATGTAATCTACAGGTCATGAATGCATATCTGAACATATGGGTTTGATACTTATCTGAGAATCATTAAGAATGTTGAATTCCCTCTCATAATAGTTGCAATAATATTTTTTATCTCATGCATTCATTAGCCATTCATAAACAAAACAAAACATAGATATAAAATCTTTCGGATTAATCACATCATTGGGATTTGGTTGACGTTTCGATCCTTGTCCTGAGGATGAACCACATGAGATGGTTCGAAATGTCGACCAAATACCAATGATGTGATTAATCCAAAAGATTTTCTATCTACATTATGGATCACAAAAGTCTTAGATATAACAAAACAAAACATATCAAGAGTGTAATCGCCACGAGTTAAAAGTTCATGCAATAAAGTTAATAAAGAAAAAATAAGACCAATGTCATGAGACACTTATTCCAGGCTGAATGTTGGAAAATATATCCTAGTGGGTATCACTTTATATGTTTATGGCTAAGTGGAAGTTGGAAAAAGAAATGGAAAATGATTTGGAAAGGAATGGGGCATTAACTGAAATTTTATTTATGAAAATAATGGATATTAGGACAAAAGGGTGGTGAAAGGTCACAGGTTTCACGTGAGGAGGAAATTAAAATAAATTAAGGAAAATGAAGAAATTAGAGGCATACAAATAAAAATACATCAGAGAATTAGTTTGTAGCCTTTCGTCAGTTCAGCTTTGTGATTAGTCTCAGAGAGGGGAAGGGAACCAAGATGATAAGGAAAGAAAGGAAAGAAAATGAAGGAGAAGGAAAGAAAATGAGGGACAATGAAAGAAAATGAAAGTAAGGATTACGCCAGGAAAATTTTGGGTCAAGCAGCGTCAGTGGAAATACTTGCAGGTAACAGGTGGCATGTGTGATTCCCTAGCTAGTTTTTGCATATATGGCATATGCATGTATGTATTTGGTTTATTTTATGTCGGTGGTATGAGTTTACTACATTTTGAGAATGGTTTTAACCTTGCCTTGCCATTTTAGGATAGACATGGTGTGATGGTATTCATTCTTGGTTGAGCTTTGGGTTACTGGAAGCTTTTGGATCCGGGTAAGGTGGTATCAAGAAAATCCCAAGGGTTTGGGGTGGAGATGGTTTTCTATGGGAAGCCCTGAACAAGTGGGTGGAGACAGTAAAATTTCACAAGGGATGGTGAAGAAATTTCGAGGCATCCAAGATTATTTTGGTTTTCTAATCTCAGAATCGACCTAGGTGATATCACGGTATGATGAGGGTGGGGGCAGTCGAACCTCTGGATTCCCTTGGTTTTTTATGGATTGTTTTATCCCATGAGATCCCACATTCATTCTTGGAATATAGCATGGGGGTGATTGGTTGAAAGAAATATTCCATTCAACCCAATCGATGGTCAGGTGGTATGTGGAAGTCTCAGACGTTAGCTTTTGCATATGGTTAATAAGAGCTATGTTTTTGTTAATTTTTATGAGTAAATGTACTTGATTTTTTTTCGCTTTAATGGATTTTCTATCATTCATATTTATCAGATTATATGTTTGTTATAATCATGGTTATTGACAGATATAAGTATGGATATTATCACATTTTCATTAACGAATGTCTGGTTAATCAATGTGAGACCTAACTGTTGTTATGATATCTATTATGAGAAGGAATTAGTCCTTGTTAAACATCAGATAAGTTTTCATATCCTTATGTTGAGATATGCATTCACGACATGTAGGTTGCATGTTTACCCTGTGTTTGAGGAAATTTCAGTCTCAATTGGGAATGGTCAGGTCAAGTCCTAGTTCAAGTTTTTTTTTATAAGCTTTCTTTCTATGTCACTCATCATTTCCAAAAGTTTCATTGAGTTCTAGGAAGAGACCTGAGTCCTAGCCCTAAAAACATGGCTCAAAATTCAAGGTCGATAACATAGAAATGAACGGAAAATCCCATAGTCACTGGCAGGAAGGAATATGGGAGTGAATACAAGCTTGCAGTAGCTTGCATTCCTTGGAAAGGGAGTGAATGAGGCTTTATTTCAGTGAAAATAAGAGTTGTATCAAGGGTTGGACACTTGGAGGGGTTGGGTTGCTCTTGGAGATCCTCTAACACCTAAGGGAAGTCAGTAAAGTCTTAATTTGTTGGTTGCATTTCCTTAGGGTCACATAAGAGGTTGAGTCTTATCATAGAGACCCTCATCTCATGTTTACCCTGGGAAAGTTGGTGAAAGCATGTAAATTTTGGAGGAGTGGGTTATAGGGTGGTATTGGAGTAGGTTGTTCTCTCTTTGGGTAAAGTGTGATGTTTACAAGATTATAGTTGGCATTCATGGGTTCATGGTAGATAGTTGGTATGGTCATGCATGATGATGATATATTGATTTGATTATGATTATGTATATATTAACATGACACATGCTAATGTGGAATGATCTTGCAGATGAGATAAGCCTCCCCTAAACATCAATGTTGTATGGATTTGATTTTGGTATCTATTTTTTTTATCTCACTAGGGAGAAGAGAATAAAATATGACGAGAAAAATGGTAGAATACAATTATCATGATTCTCCCTACATATAAGTTGGGAAACACGAAGATGAGTATTCTCCTGGTATAACAAATACATTGACGAGATTGAGGGTAGAGATTAGAAGTTGCAAAGCATACAATTACAAGTTGGTTGAGGCTCAGGAAAGAATTACAAGGCCTCAAGAGAAGCATGTATAGGTCAATGTAGTAATTCTTCAGAGCTTTTCAGAGTTGCAGAGATTCGGAAATTTGAGGATCATTTAAGAGAAGGAAGAGAATACTGAAGGAGCCTATGGTATCAGGTCTCGGTCCATATATAGGTTGGATAGAGGGGACATAATCATAGGTGGTAGATCATTGGATACATTTGATATGAGGACTACTATGTATGGTAATATTTCTACTTCCTCATCTAGGAGAGATTATCACCATCTTCATAGTCATCATCATTACAAGAGGAGTATGTACTTGTGAGTGGAGTTCAATAAGGTCAAGCCTCCTACATTCGATGGAGAGATCAAGGAGTTAGAATATGTAGAGGCATGGTTTCTTGGAATGAATAAACTCTTTAGATTGCATATCTATTGAGGACATGAAAGCCAAGATAATCGCATTCAATCTTAAAGGGAAAGAAGACATGTGGTAGGAATATGTAAAGAATTTCAAGGGAATTCAGGAAGAAGATTTTATTTGAATTATTTTGAGAGACTCTTCAAGAAGAAGTACCTATTAGAGAGGTATTATGGTGACAAAGCTAAGGAGTTTTATGAGATTCATATGGGTTCTATGATATATGATGAGTATACTTGCATAATATTAAAGCCATTGAGGTATATACCTTATCTCAAGGATGAGAAGGATAACATTTAGAGATTCATTAGTGGATTTATAGAAACATATAAAGAATGGATTTAGTTTGATGAGCCTAGATAGTTGGAGGAGGTAATATGGAATTTGAAGCATTTCTATGAGAAGTCAAAGTGAAAAACTGAGCCTAAGCATGATTTGAAAAGAAATTTGAAAGTTAAATGGATGTAGACATCGAAGCGGGGAAGGCCTCGGGATGCAGGTGAGAAAGAAAACAAGGTTCCTTAGAAGAAGTTCAATGCAGTTGAGAAGGGACATCATTCACATCCTGGAGCATAGAAAACTTGAGGTGATGGTAGGGCATCGATGTAGTGTTGGATATGTGGAAAATATCATCACAAGAAGGATTTACCATTGTACTAGGGTGGTAGGCCTAAAATATATAGTGCTTAAGAGGCACAAACAATTGGGGATGTTGGTCATAGAATTCCCTCAATTTATGTGATTCTAGAAAATAAGCAAGAAGATCATCAGGAATCCATTATTGAGATGGAAGGTAAGATTTGTGGTTGAGTTGTTTCTATTTTTATTGATCCTCAATCTAATTATAGTTGTGTTAATATTTACCCAGTGGATAGGTGTTGCTTGAGAAAATAAGTGCATGCGGAGTCTTGGTTGGTGTAGTTGGATACAGGTACTAAGAAGTTAGTTCATCATTGGGTAAGATCTTGTGCATTTGATTTGAATGGTATGCCTACAACAACACATTTGAATGTATTTCCATTGGGATCGTATAACATGATTTTTCACATGGATTGGTTGTCTGTTCGTAGGACCAAACTAGATTCCTATGAAAAGGCTACTGAGTGCCTCGATGAAAATGGGGAAAAGAAAAATATGTAAGGATAAAATAAGCCTACATCAGTTAGGATGGTCGCAACTATACAGGCTAAGTGGAATTACAGGAAGGGGTGTGTGATGTTTGCAATTCATATTTTTAGTGACAAGGTTAAGGGTATTGAGGATGCATAACTATTGAAGAGGTACCCTGTATTGCTTCAATTTTGGGATGTGTTTCCAGCATATATTCTAGAGTTTCCTCCTCACAGGGAAGTAGACTTTTCTATTGAGTTGGTACAAGGGGAAACATGAGAATTAAGGACATCTTACATGTTGCGCACTTTAGAGTTAGTATATTTGAAGTTGCAGCTTAATGAAATGCTTGATAAGTGATACATTAGGCAAATCGTATCACCTTGGGGTGCGCCAATATGTTTTGTGAAGAAGAAGGATGGTAATCTCAAGTTTTGTATCGAATACATGCAACTGAACAAGGTGACGATCAAGAATAGGTACCCATTGCCGAGGATTAACGACCTGTTTGATTAGTTAAAGGGAGCAGAGATGTTCTCAAATATTGATATGAGATTAGGATACCATCAAGTATGTATTAAGGAAGAGGACATGTAAAATACTACTTTCAGTACTAGGTATGGGCATTATGATTTTGTTGTAGTTCAATTCATTTTAACTAATGCTCCAACTATCTTCATGTGCTTGATTAATAGTGTATTACGTCCTTATTAGGACATTTTTTTTTATTGTATTCATTGATGACATCTTCGTATATTCTAAAAATTAGGAAGAGCATGCCAAACATTTAGCAGTAATGTTGAGATTGATAAGAGAGAATCAGTTATATGCCAATCTTAGAAGGTGTATTTTTTTCAGGAAAAGGTACATTACTTAGGACATGCTATTTCCAAGGAAGGCATAACAATGGATCCAGAAAAGATAAAAGCTATCATGGAACGGGAAGCTCCTAGAAATGTGGATGAAGTCAAATAATTTATGGGGTTAACAGGTTACTATAGGAGGTTCATTAGGAAATTATCATGCATTTCATATCCTATTACATAATTTTAAAGAAAAGGTAATAAATTTGAATGGATAAATGAATGTGCAACCAGTTTTAAATATTTAAAGAAATTGTTGAAAAACACGCTAGTTCTTAAGATTGCAGATCTGGATAAAGAGTTCATACTGTGTACAAATGCTTACAAGGGAGGACTTAGTCAACTCCCTATGGAGGAGGGATAGGTGGTATCTTATGATTCCAAGAAACTGAATGAGCATGAACAAAACTATGTGACTCGTGATATTGAGTTGGAATCTATTATTCATGCCTTGAAGATGTGGAGGCATTATATTTTTTGTAGGAGGTTTGTATTGATGAGTGATCACAGTGGGTTGAGATATTTGTTTGACAACCGAAAATGAATTCCAGGAAAGCTATATGGTTGGATGACATTAGTGAGTTTGATTTCGAGAATAGATACATCAAGGGTAAGGATAAAAGAGTTGCAGATTCCCTTAGCAGGAGAGTGCAGGTGATCTATGTTGTAACTATGAGTTCTTATGGGACAAATTTAAAAGATCAGATCTTAAAAGTAGGACAACATGATGAAAATTATAGGGAGCTTATGCATAGGTTACAACAGGTTACAAGTGATCAGTATATGGAATATCATCTCATGATAGATGGTTTGGTGAGATCTAGGGACATGATTTATGTGCCAGAAAAAAATGATCTCAAGAATCTTATCTTGATAAAGTTTCCTATCAAGCCATATTAATGTCACCTAGGATATGATATGACATTGACAAGAGTGAAGAAGTTATACTATTGGCCAAATATGAAGAAGGAAGTGACATAGTTTGTGGCTAGATGTTTGGGTTGTAACAAGTGAAGGCAAAGTGTAAGCATCAAGGTGTGTCTCGTCAACCAATTCCGATTCCATAATGCAAATGGGAGGCCATTTCCATTGACTTAATTATAGGTATTTTGAGGACATCGATGAAATTATATTCTATCATTATTGTGGTAGATAGTTGAGGAAGGTAGCTTAGTTCATTCTAGTGAAGACTACTTATTCAGCCAGTGAGTTAGCACAAGTATTCATTAGGGAGATCATAATATTACATTGTATTCTGAAGAATATTGTGTCAGACAAGGATGCTAAGTTCACTTCCAAGTTTTGGAAGGAGTTGTTTTAGGTTTGGGGACAGAGTTTGCCTTCAGTACAACTTATCATATGCATACATATGGAAAAACACAAAGGGTAAAAAAGATTTTGGAGGATATGTTGAGGATGTATGTCATGCACTAACAGAGGATATGGTAGGAGTACCTTTCATTGGTCAAGTTTTCATAAAATAATGGTTATCAAGAGTCAATAAGGATTATTATGTTTGAGACACTATATTGGCAGAGTTGTGATAGTCCCATCAACTTGAGTGATCCAGTGAACATGGTACTTATTGGACCATATATGTTGGAAGATATAGAATAATAAATTCAGGTTATAAAGAAGAATCTAAAGGTAGAAAAATAAATGATTAAGAGTTACACAAACCATCACAAGGAACTGAAGGAGTTTCAGGTTTGGGAGGATGTATAATTGCACATAAAGCCCAAGAAGAGCTCCTTAAGGATCATATCATGTGCCAAGTTGGCACCACATTATTGTGGTCCTTTTGAGATCCTTGAGAGGATTGGACTAGTGGCCTACATACTTTCATTTTCTCTGAAAGTAAAATTTCATGATGTTTCCCATGTTTCATTTCTTAAAATATATGGAAAGGATGTTTATCATGGTCAGAGGGTTAATCCCCTCTGCGGACAGAGGCGATCCCTACTAGCCTAGATCGGGTCTAGCAACAATCAAACACGCTACAGTGCAGGTTCCTAATTGCAAATAAACTGACTTGCGAGGAAGGATTACCTGGAATCCAACGCTGTCATTTGTAGAAGAGGTGGTGCTCCCATTCCTTTGCCCTGGCAGATCACAATCCTCACGATATTCGTGATCGGAAACCTGCACATGAAAGAAACAACACAAACGCAAGCATAAAATCCAGTATATACAACTATATGTCATTCGAAGAGGACATAACTCATGAACATAATCAAGAACAAGAGTGGAAACATAACCAATAGTCGCTTATCATTAATGAGTCAAAAGAAGAATACAACCATAGCTTTGACGCAGCACTCTCCTTTGGCGGGTCGTCAGCAAAACATGTCTCGATAAAGCCTATCAAGGATGGGACAAGCCTCTCTCTCCAGATACTTGACAACAATCTCCTTGCTTGGATTTGGCCTTAAGGAATCAAGAAGGCTTTTGCAACATAAGGATGTGAAAGCTCTTGGGAACTAGCTTGCAAAGGAGATGAGCAAGATTTTATAGATGGAGGAAGGGGAGTTGGGATCCCTATAATTATGGGATTGGCCCTATCATCAAGGAAGCTTCCATGAGAGGTGGCAAACCACTTCCTCTCTATGGAAATCCGTAGCCAAACCTCCCAAATCAAGATAGATATCAGTCCAGGAATTTGTTAGGACGAAACTTCCGCCATTTATTTTTAAAAAACACCTCTTAATATGGTTGGCGCGGGTGCGGCTCTATGACAGAGCGCCAATTGGCGCGCCCTCTTTGGAGGATTTGCCCCCTTGGCGCGAGGGCTGAACTGTGGAACCACGCCAATGGAAAAAGAGCTATTTTTAGGGTTTTTTGCAGGGAGATGTCTTCAGGGCAATGAAAGCTCATCTTCAGAGGGATGCAATGAAAGTATTTTCAAGTCTTGTCTCTGCTCACAAGTCACGGAATGAGCCCTCCAATGTGCGGGATGGGGAATGGCAGGGATGGTGACAAATTGCTGTGTAACAGATGCCCCCTAAAGCATGAGGCCCGAGAGAGAGAGAGGGGTGAAATGCTTTACGAGAACATGCCGACTGAAAACACTGCCATCGGAAAACCTGCGGAGCGAAGTACAACTGATGTCTCAGATACATGATATATATGCATGGTATGGGCGCAGCCATCCATAACAGAGTATACAATAATCGAGATCCAAGGCATGGACGCAGCCATCCAGAGAGGATCGATAAATAGACTCAGGTATGGTCGCAGCCATCCAATCAGTGAGTCATGTAATAATAGTCCACAAAATCGCAGCCTGGATTCCAACAGACAAAATCCAGGGTCTTGCGCTCCATCTCGACCCGTACAAAGTACAAGTTCAAGCATGCGAATATGTGAGCTGAAGTCGAACATGCAAGAACATCGTCTGATTACCAGCCAATGATGAAAGTTGTTAACAGACGCGAGAGGAACCACCAATAATGACGATAGCCCTCAAGGTACTACAGGTACAATCTACGGCATGTGAATCAATGAGCTGGCGTCGAAGACCCGTAGAATCACTCAATCGGAGGCCAATGATGAAAACCTCACGTCGAATGCGACGAACCTGCCATTGAGGCATGCAGGCTCCAAGGTACCATAAGGGAGTCTCTAGATTAGCTTCCTGGATAATGAGCTGAAGTCGACAGGAAGTGACCTTGATCGAAGGTGGGCCATAATGTTTCCCACATCATCGACACGAGACAGAGGAACATGGTGTTTTTTGTTTGTGAATCAGGATCATATGAGAATCAGAGGGAGGTTGATGCTTTGCAGAGGTCAACTTCTCTTGAACATATAAATGACATGACAGTGGACTTGGCAGTATTTGACATCAACGGATCAAAGGTCATGGTGATGAGGCAATGAGCAGATGAGAGGTAAAAAGGGATTATCCAAACCCACGGAGGCAAGTGAAGAACGAGATGAGATGTCCCCAATCCGACACGAATGCAGACAAGTGCCATGTTCAAGAGCGACATACTGCCGACACGAAAATGATGCTGGTTCCATTTTCCCCCACCATTTCTGGCGAGTACCCCAATTATTTTTTATAACAAGCTTGAAGGGGATAGCATATGCTTGTAATATAAGTCTGCCCTTCGGGCGAATCCATCCTAGTGCATTTAACGAGTCCTAGGAAGGAGGAACTCGGAGAACGTCATTTCGACTGGATCCGATGTCATCAGGGTTTAACGAGTCTGAAAAAGGGAGAACTCGGCGTCTTTTCATGTTTAGAGAGTTTGAAAGGATAGCATAAAATTAAACTCCACAGGTCCCTTTTCGTAAATAGTTCCTCAGATCCGAAAAGGTAGAAAACAATATCCAAGAAAACCTCCTAGTCGCGATAGGCTAGGGTATTCCTTTTTCGTAATCAATCCATCCCAGCCCGAAAAAGGGGTAAACATATACTGGGTAGATGTCGATTCGTGTCCAATTTAACGAGATCGAAATGACAAGGGCCTCGACAATCTTTTCATGTTTAGAGAGTCAGAAAAGAGCTGAAAGATGACTCCAAAGTGACTTTTTCGTGTATTTACCGAGTCCGAAAAAGTATAAAATACAACTCGTTTCACCGTTTAAGTCGCGTTAAAAACCTGTTGCTGCATAAAAAGCAAGTGTAAAACCCATTTTTGACAAAATATATTAAAATATTCAGAAAAATAACTTTCAAAACCTATTTTGAGTTCAAAAAGTTATAAATATGTCAAATGGTAAAAATAAAATTACTTTTTACTATTTACCTCACCGAAGAGCAGCAGTGGTCCATTTTGTGTGCGAACTTCTGACGGCGATTGCGACCGATCCGGGCTACCATTCAGATTCTCGTTAGTTCTAGGTAAGAGGCGCTTCTTTGTACTCCATTTCAATCCATTTTTCATGAATTTTTACTGTATATTTAGACTTCTGTGAGGAATTTTTGAATTTTTAGGGCTCCGACCATTGGCGCGGGTATCCAGCACAGACCCGCGCTAATGGAATTTTATTTCCAAAGGGCCCGCGCCAACTGGCGCAACTGTTAGGAAAACAGTCGCGCCAGCGGCACAATCCAATTTTCCATTTCAAATTTCCATACAATGAATGAATTGCATGATTTTTTAAAGATAACAGAGGTCTAATTGAAGTTTTTTTTTGACCATGTGAATGCATGCAATCGATAAAAATGGTCATTGAGTGGAAAGAGAGGGAGCATGGGGAAGAGGATGAACAGGCCATGGAGAATGAAACTTGCATGAATGCCCTCAGGAACTGTGGGCTTAAAAAGTTATTCCTAACACCTTGCTTACGAGCTCAGCCTGAGCTCCTACAGTACCTGATCAGCATATGGGATGAATATGAACAAGTGTTCAAGTTGCGGGACCAGGTGTTAGAACTGGAGGTCTCTGACATATACTTCATAACCGGATTATCGTGCAGAGGTCTGGTGCCCATATTGACAAGGAGCAGACCATATGGTGAGAAGATGGAGCAAGTGATGGCGCGAGTGTGCCGAGGGGCACGACTGGGATCAGGAAGTGGAAAGGTGGACATCCATACTATTCTTGACCTAGCACTCAGAGTAGTGCTTCATACCATCACGCAGGCCGCGGGATCGCAAGCACTGCACGAGGCAAAAAAGGCCCAACTCTTACTGGCCTCAGAGTGCATGAGTCCCCTATTGTTCGACTGGGCCACAACAGTGACAATAAATATCAAGAGACAACTCACGAAGTGTAAGCAGGCCAAACTGAAACCATTTGGCTACGGTTCTATCCTGGTATCATTCATTCTGGAACGAATACCAATCTTCCAAGGCCAAGGGGCCATAGTAGCTGAACCGATTCCACGAGAGCCAAGAATTGCTCACTGGGCGGCATTGATGCCCAGAGCTGGAGGAGGCCAACAGATGTCCTGGAGGCCGAATTTTTTTGGGTGGTTGTGGCATCAGTTGATTGTAGTGGAAGACTGGCCCTATGCAGGAACCGATTTCACTGGAGACCCAGATCTCCCACTGCCGGAGGGAGATGATTGGGATGAAGAGTTGGGTATGATCCTCTTCTCTGTTTGATTTTATGTTTTATGATTTTTTTGTTAATACATGTTCTTCCTGACACATCCATATGTATGCAGATGTGGGCCCAGAGAGACCAGCCGGTATATCTCCTATTGCGCGGAGGACTCTTCCCACACCTGATCCTCAGGCAGAGGGTGCAGAAGGGGGGGAGTTGATCCAGAATCTCGAGGGTATTGCCCGAGGGATCCCAAACTACACTCGGCTGGCAGATGTACCGATGGCGTACCAGAGACACACGGTGGGAGTGCCCATTCGCCTCCACCGAATTCTGAGACGCTTAGTGCGTGCAGTTACTTGTTATCATGAGCACCATGCGGATTAGACTCCTAGGGTTTTTATCATGCATATTTTTTGAGAGACATGTCGTCTCCAGATGTATTAAGATGAACATGTATATTTTTATTTAATGTGATGCACACTATGCAAACATTCGATATCTATGTATATACATATCTATTTCTGGATGGATTTTCCTTTTACATGTGATGATGATTTACATATTGCGCAAATGTCTATCTAGAACCAAATTAGCTACTGCATCAGTTAACGCATTCATATGCCTGGGTATATGTTGATATTTAATATAGTCAAAATTTCTTTCCAGTAAACGAATACGTAGATACAAACGTAAAATGGATGGGTTTCTTACTGAATAGTGTCCGTTCAGTTGTAATACTACAAGTTGTGAGTCTAGATACACAAGAAATTCACGGATACCGAGGTTTACAACCTCGGTTAATAATTCTAACACAGCACTATATTCCGCGATGTTATTTGTAGTACGTCCCAGACACACACCTTGCAGGTTGACCAACTCACCAGCAGGATCGTAAATTACCCAGGCCGCCGAAGACAGATTCCTGGTACTGCGGGAGGCACCATCCGCGAAACCAACAAACAGATTGATGGAAATCTGCACAATCAGGAAGACCCGATCAACAGAAAGATGTTTACATCGCAAACCACACCACACATGCACACAAATGAAAAGCACACACCTATGTACACACACTACACCAAAAATCACTTCAGGCGTAGTATTTTTTGAGGTACAACCCATTTCTGGGCTGCGCCAGCGGAACTCCTTCATAATCTATAAGCTCATAAGCCCCATTCTTCAAAACGCGTTTTACTATGTAGGGCCCATGCCACATAGGTTGGAACTTACCAGCCCCAAGCTTGTCATGTGCTTGATCGTACAGGAGGACGAGGTCCCCTTCGACAAAGGAACGAGGAGAAACCGATTGATCAAAGTGAGCTTTGACCCGCTTCTTTTGTGCTTCAATGACTAAAGCAGCCAAGTAGTGGTTTTCATCTAACCGTTCCAGATACAAAAGACACTCTTCCTCAGCAGAAGTGTCGGGTAGAAGTTCTACAGCTAATTTCAACGAAGGAATCTCGCATTCAACCAGAAGAGTTGCTTCCAGACCATACACCAATTGAAATGGTGTGAATCCAGTTGCACTCTTTGCAGACGTCCGGTATGCCCATAGAGCTGAGAACAGTTGGAGGTGCCAATTGGATTTGTGAATACCAACTGTTCGTTGAAGCATAGTGACCAAAACCTTGTTCACTGCTTCAACCTGGCCATTTGCCTGAGGGTAATATGGCATTGAGCTATCGTGGCGTAAGCCCAACCTTGAAGTCAGCTCGGCCATCATATAATCTCGGAAATGAGTACCATGGTCAGTAACGATGGCTTGAGGGACCCCGAAACGTGCAATGATGTGGTTGAAGATGAATTGGGCAGCTGTCTTACCGTCGGCAGCTAGTGTAGGCATCGCTTCGGCCCACTTGGTGAAGTAGTCGACAACGACGATTATATACGCATGCCCCCCGACCGAATGAGGGTTACACGTCATAAAATTCACGCCCCATTTCGAAAAAGGGCCGACGGTAATAACAGGATGCAAAGGGAGAGGCGGCGTGCGCATCTTGCGCTGAAACACCTGGCACGCGTGACATTTACGGACTGCAACGATACAGTCTTTGAATATGGATGGCCAGAAGTAACCTGCTCGCAGAATTTTCTGGGCAGTGGCATATCCGGACATATGTCCACCACAGGTGCCACTGTGGCAGTCATTTAGGACCCTTTCAGCCTCTTCCAAGGTTAGGCACCGACGGAGCACCGAATCTACTCCAACGCGGTATAAGGTATCTCCTACGATGCGGTAGGGTTGAGACTGATGCCGAATTCGACGTCGGGCATCTTTAGTCAACTCAGACCGAAATGTGGAGGTCTGAAGATACACGATTATGTCGCCATACCAAGGGTCACGAGTACTGATGAGGAAAAGAGTTTCGTCCGGGATATGATCCTCGGAAAGTGAAGGAGTGGAGTCTGTCGGGAGCGAGCATATAAGATCCGCGAAAACCAGTGATTTCTTTGACTTAGCGGTAGTGAACTCTAAGTCAAACTCCTGCAGGATAACGATCCATTTGGAGTATTTTCCCCCCAGCAATTTTCTAGAGAGAATATATGTCATGGGGTTGCAATCTGAAACCATTGTTATCGTACGCAACAGGATGTAATGGCGAAAGCGCTGCACAACGTGTACTGCAGCTAACGCCAACTTATCGACGTGAGCATAACGCGTTTCTGTATCGAGAAGGTTTCGCGATAGATAATAAACAACATGTTCATTACCATCATCATCATCCTGCACCAGAACCATGGCAATGGTGCTAAACGCGGCGGAGAGATATAAAGTGAAATCGTGGCGATAATCAGGCGGACGAAGCAAAGGAGCATTAACCAATAACGTCTTTAGCTTCTCAAAGGACTGCTGAGCAATTTCGTCCCAATGGAAGGGAACATTCTGCTTTAATAGGCGCGTGAATCCTTTAGCCACCTCCGCGTAGTTCGGGATAAAGCGTCGAAGGAAGTTTGCTTTTCCCTGCAGACTCTGCAACTGATATAATGAGGAGGGTGATGGGAGGTTGATGATAGCCTCGACTTTTAAAGGGTCAAGGCGAATTCCGTCTTTGGAGACTATGAATCCCAAAAGACGGCCAGAATCCACGCAGAAGACGCATTTATGAGGATTAAGCCTAATATTGTAGCGCCTACAGCGGAGAAAAATCTGGCGGAGGTGTTCAGGGTGATCCTCTCGCCTAGCTGAATGAGTTGGCAAGTCATCCAGATAAGGCTGAACGATATGGCGAATGTCATGGAAAGCATAAGACATCGCACGCTGAAAAGTGGCTCCAGCGTTCTTCAAGCCGAACGGGAGTTTTCTATACGCAAAAGTACCCCACGGACAGATGAATGTAGTCTTGTGTTGATCCTCAGGTGCAATATTGATTTGATTATACCCTGAGAAACCGTCCATCAAGGAATAAATCTCACTTCCGGCACATTCGTCGATGATCTGGTCTATGAACGGAGTGGGATAGTTATCTTTTGGAAAGGCGCGATTGATGTCGCGATAATCAACACAAACCCTAATAGTACCCTGCTTTTCAACAGGGACAATGTTGGAAACCCATTCTGTGAGGGGGATGGGATAAATAAAGCCCGCGTTCAGAAGTTTTTCAACTTCTGCCTTAATTGCAGTGGCTTTCCCAGGATGCATGGGGCATAAGCGTTGGCACACGGGCTTCGCACCAGGATAGGTTGGAATCTCATGCACTATGATACTCGGATCAATCTTCACTTTACACTGCCAACACATCTCTCGAATTCTTAAAATAGATCAAGAGTAGACTTCAGGATCTCATCGGAGAACAAGTCACTCCCACGTGCATATTCTCAACGATCTCCCGACTTGAATAACAAGAGCAATCTGATGTGGAAGTCGGGGGGTGAAATTCTCTAAATCGAAGGTGAGAAGGCTCGAATCGGCGGGATCAATGCCACCGATTGCAGACAATAAAGCCTTCCGTTGCGAAAGACAACTCTGAAGAACTTCTAGTGAAGACATAGTAGAAGGCGCCTGTGCCAAATCCTCAACAATACTGTAGTGTTGAGTGGCACGGCCATTCAGATTATAAGAAGATCTTCGTAAAACACCTTTAGAAGGTGGCTTTACAACAGGTTCAGGAGTAGGCTTCTCGATTTCCAGTGAACCAGAGATAGGTGGGGGAGGTGGTCCATCCGCAACCGCCCTCCCCTGTGCCTGTCATGATTCGTTGTAATCCTTCGAACGCATGGCAACAAAGATGGGTGTAGCACCATTCATCATAAAAACTTGGGACCCAAATGGTGCAGATGGCGAAGGCTGTTCAACCATCTGGGTCTGCTAAGACGGGAATGGCTCTTTAAGAACCGTTGGAGTCCCTTTGGAGCCTTTGAGAAGTTGACTAACTTCAGATCGTCGTGGACAATCCTTAGTATAATGGTCTCCTTCAAAAATGAGGCAGGGGTACTTCGGTTTACATTGAGAACCATCCTCAGCACGAGATTTGGATTCTGGTTTTAGGGCGTCGGATTTGGATTTACCTTTGCCCTTATTTTTCCCTTTGGAGGTTTTCTCCGTAAGATTGGCTTGAACGGCGTTAACTTCCACGGTTTTGCCAGAATCGGTAAGGGCGGGAGGAGCAAAATTATTGAATGAGTTAGACTTCTACTTCCCATTCGAAGATTTCTTCGAATTCTAAGAGACGGAACCAATGACACCATCCACTGTAGGGGTAGGCGGAGCCTTAGAGGTTCCAGACCATGGAGCATCAGGAAAGATATCATAAAGCATGCCGGACTGAGAATATACAAGATCCAGATATTGGGCACGCGCAATGGCTTGTTCTTCCGTCACACACGCTCCCATCGCAATATCTTGGGCGATTTTGTTCACGAAGGAGGTGGTGAACCAGTGAGTTAGTATCTGATCAGGTATATGAAACTTGATCAGTCTACGATGGCGCCGCCACTCATGAATGTGATCAGAAATGTGAGTGGCTTTGTCCTGCTTCAAAGAAGTCAGGAGGTGCGTCCCGGCTTCATAGCGAACCGGTAACTGAAAGTGCGTCAGAAAATCCATGGCTAAGGAATTGAAATCTTGGAAGATGCCACGGGATAACTCTATGTACCACTTAGCAGCAGCTCCAGTCAAAGTGCGCTGGAAGAGGCGCAGACGAATTGAATCATCGACCCAAGAGTTAGACGAACACCAAAGATGATACATCATCACATGCGCTTGGGGGTCCTCCCCAGCTTTACCCTCAAACTTGGGGCAATCACCTGGTATCTTGGTAGGAACCGGAGGCCAATAAGGATTATGCAAAATCAGATCATTGGTCAATTTTGAAACATCCGGCAACTCCAAGGTGGCCAGGAACGGCAATGGCGGATTGACCGGCATGCCAGGCCCGGGATGAGGACCGGTACCCATACTCCACACTCGCTAGCAAGACAAAGCTGACCTCGAGATGCGGGGTTGTAGTACTGTCTCGTGACCGACGATGGCATTGTTGGCCCTACAGTCACTCTCTTGCACGGGCTGCCCCTGTGGGTCATAAGGATAGCCAGGTTGGCCCAAAGGTTGGCCTTGGAAAGGTTGCCCTTGCGGGTTATAAGCCTGGTTATAAGGTAAACCTTGAGCATGGAGGTGAGCCTCAGGAGCGGGTAGACGTAAAATGTCCCCGTGCTCATCGTATTGATCTGGAAAGGCATACACGGGTGTACCATCCTATGCATAGTGCGAAAAATAAGAGCGGTTGGGATCTTGGGAGGATGGTCCAACCTCGGGGTTCGGCTATTGTAGGGACAACCGATACTCCTCCGGAGAGATGTTCTCCGGTATAGCAGTCGCTAAATAAACGTCTTCAGGAGGCGGCATAGCCCTCGCGGAGGGTGCCGTGACAACGGGTGCAGAGGCGGCCACACAGATAGTGGGCCGAGCGGGTACAGAAGTGACGGGTGTCCGAGGAGACACCCCCAATGAAGGAGCAATCAAGTCGTAGTGATGCAGAGCATCAAGGGCAAGTGTATTTTGTAAATATGTTAAAAGGGGGTGTGATGATTTTTAATATTTTATTAATTAATTTGAATAAAATAGGAGAAGGTGAGGATTTTTGTAAATATCTTTTTATTAATAAAAGGATATGAGGGAATTTAATTAGTTGAAGGATTTTAGGGATAAAGATCTATCCTTTAGGGATGTTGAGAGATTTAGGGGTTTGTTGAGGAATTGAAGGGATTGAGCATTTAATTAAATGATTTTTAAAATTGTATAAATAGGAGGGGTTTTGAAAGAAAAAATATTGAAATTGTGAGAGAAGTGTGAGATTGAGAGTAGGATTGAGCAGTAAGGCTGTAAGCCTTCAGTGATTGTAAAGGGCCACGGCATTGAAACATCTGGCCAGAAAAAGTTGTAAGTCATTGTTTTGTTTCAGTTATATACATTGATTGGTTGTGCAATTATATATATTTCTGGTTAAATGGTAAAGGTATCGATTGTTAAAAATCGACCAAAGGAAGCCTGCAATAAGAGAAATTGTGATATCAATTTATATGTCCAAGCTTAAAGGATCGATATTTATATAACAATTGTCATTTGTATAATGAGCTTATCTATGTCGAATGAGTAGTTATGTTAAATCGATCTGAATTTTATTATTAAGGGAAAGAGGAGAGCGCCAGTAATTGTGAAACCCGTTCTGCATATCTGATGAGTGTAAAAAGTGTTAAACCTCTGCGTAAGGAGGTATTTTAATACATTTTAAAGTTCATAGTTTAGTGAGAAAACCAGTGCGCTAAACTCTGTTATGTTAGACTGAGTGATCGATAGCAGAAATTGCTATCTGTTGGTGCGTTGAGACCATTGTTGAACTGAAGGACAAAAGGCACATAATGCTGTGAATTGAATGTGTTGAAAGAATGCAGGAACAGGTGTCGATTCTCTTGGCAGAGGATTAGATGAACGTCAATTGGATAATGACTTGGAAAGTCGACTTTATGAAAAGCGTTAAGCTAAACAGAGTATTTTTATATGCGATAATTGCCATGCGGTAATACAGAACAATAGCAGTTTAAATCGATCTCATCCATAGAGGATTTTGATGCGCTGTTTTGTGTGGATCAGTATTTAAATTGTTAATTGCAGAAATCGATGGGTATATTAGTTTGCAGTTTGTAAAGTTTTTAAGCGCAGATTCGATTCAGTGGAAATTCGAATCGTCGATCCTGAGTGTTGAAGGTTTAAAGTCGATTTTATAGAAGGCCCAATTATTTAATAAACATTAAGTTGAACTGTTATACAAGATATTGGAAATCGTGTTGAGTTGTTTACGCTGCAGGTTCAGAGATTGAAGAAATTGGGTTCGGTAGCAACTGAAGGGCATTGTTGATTGAATAACATAATACGTTGAATGCAGTTGAAGGCGTAATAAATGGTTGCTGTGGAAAAATCGATGTGTATCAAGATCAATTAAATCTTTGCTGTAGCATTAAACTGGTGTTTACTGTATGTAAAGTTGAATTAATAATGATGCCTTCACACGTTGTTTGATTGCTTGGATCACAGATCAAAAGCGCAGGGGAGAAGTAGTGAAACGGGTTTTCTGGGTGTTGAAGAATGTATCGATTCATTGGCAATCGATCATCTGAATTCTGCTGGAGAGTCAACAGCGTTTTAATAATCCAGAGATGACATGTCAGAAGGTGCGATCTATAATTGATAAAATTTTGATGAATTAAATCTGAAACTGACAGCGTGGACAGAAGTGTTGAAGACGCAGTTTGCCCGAGTAAGCATGTTAATGCAATTCCTATGGGCGATGATTTGCTGAAGAAAACGTTAAACAGTTGCAAGTGAAACCCAGAATGAAGTTGCCAGTGGAAAACCAGACGCAGGTTTGAAAAGTCTTGCTAGTTGTTCGATTCCTGGATACTATTGAAATGAAATCAAATTGCTGGACTAAACTGCAGGAGCGCAGGTTGAATGGAAAATAGACAATTGAAAGGAGAGCGGATTGTATGGGTAAGTCACGTATGACATTAAATTGTAAAATTTTCCATGTGAATGCGTTAGTTGTATTCAAATTGGGAAGTTTTAAGGGCGCACCTGAATGTTGAGTAAGAGGTGATTGGAATGTGGTTAAAGAAACAAACAAGAGTCAAGTTTTGCTTAAATTGTGATGTAGTGGTATCACACACACTGGCGCAATTGGTTTTATGACTTTTAAAAACCCTATGTAATGGTGATGTGGAATGATATTTATTGAATCAAAGTTTGTGAATTGAAAGGAAGTTATATTGAAAACTTGGAATGATTTGTACTAATCATGGTTTTATAACCATTATTGTTTTGTACAAAGAAGTTTCTAAAAGAAGTTAAGTTTTCCAAAGGGGAATTTTCTCAACAAGTGGTTGAATGGTATTTTTGATATGAACAAGAAATGTGATTCTGGGAAATGCGAGTTACTGCATCAGGAAAAGCGACTACTCCCATAGAGGCTGCGGCGAAAATGATCTGACCCAAGGTTCTATACCCTGCTAGCAATGAGAGACCGGATGATGACGTAATAAAAGGTTCAGAGTTGTCTCTTGGAAATAATCTCCGAGGAAATAACTGGTAATCTTCACCGGACGTCGAGACTTCCTCACTGGAATCACTCATGGTTGAGCCTACTGCTAGATCTCGTAATAGACGGCGAGGACTAGGAGGAAAAACAGCAGCTACAAAATGTGAACCCGATGTAAGAGAAAGGAAATAGGCTCCTAATCTCAATTCAAACAAAGGGTCGGAAAAAGGCCAATTGAACTCAACTGGTCCCCCAAAGGGTTGCTCAAAAAGAAACGGTCCCCCATCAGGAAGCTCGGAAACAATGGGCTGCTGTGGTTCAACAGAGGATTGGGACACCTCTGATGAATCGTCCATATGAGGACTGCTAGTAGACGAAACCGAAGGTTCCGCCACTGTGGTAGCAACGATAAGAGAAAAAGATCAAACACACACACGGGCTAAAAAAGAGTCAAGACACATGATCAAACGGTCAACAAGCAGAATCTAACAAGGCGTGTGATCATGGGTGATTAATTTTTACCATATTGAAAAATAAGAAACTTCACTGTTTCATGTTTTAAGAGTCGAGAAACGGTCGAAAAGGTGACTCTATCTCTTTCATATTTGACACAAGCGTGAAAGGACAAGCGCTTGGTGATCCTTTCAAATTTAGGGAGTCGGTAGAGTGAGGGAGTCGGGGAAAAGATAAAATGACTACTCGGGAATACTAGGCGAAAGGTGCAAAATACTTCAGCCATTTGCAATATACACTTGTGGTTCCAATAATGAAGAAGAAATCAGCAAAGGACTTTTAGCTACCGTGCGGGCAATCTCTCAGCGAATGTTGTGTTCGGTGAGGTGTATCAGGGTATAATGGTAGCAGGCTAGACTTCCCTATGGATAAGTTGAAACCTAGTGGGGTCTCCTTTTATATACTCGACGGTACGGGGAGCACAAGTCCGTACTAGTGCTGTCTAAAGCCAAGAGGCGAACGACAGCTACTAGGTTTTAAGACGTCGGAACACGTCTCTAGCCTAGACCTCTAAATGTGTTTTGTTAGATTTCAATGCTGCCTTAGTGTAAATTGAGTAGATTTTAAAGTTTATCTTCAATTACGTTTCAGTTTTCAGGCCCTAACGAATGTGATGTCTCAAAAATCTCCTAAATGCAAAACTACATGCCACAGTATATCACTTCGTTCGATGAAAGCTAGCTATAGAAGAGTTAAGAGCTTTTACACAAACAAAATGATCGAAGGACAACCAGTGATATCTCTAATGCAACTAATGAAATCAAAAACTTTTCTTCCAAATTCACTAATTATCGAAAAGATTTTAATTTGCACTAATCAATCAAAAGCAAAAGAGATTTTTTTTTTATATATATTTTCAATGTTTGATAGCTAAATGCACTAAACAAACCGAAAACAAATGAGAAGCAATTCGAGAAATGATATTAAGAGAGCAAAAACAAGCAGATTTCACCCAATGGCACAAACAATCAGATCTCAAATCGACCAAAAGTCTCTCAAAACCAAGAAAAGTCCCGAAGACACCAATGAGCCGTGTAATCTAGGCCCAAAATGAAGCAAAGCGAAATTCGAATGAGAACAAGATCAGTCACTCAAAAAGCGCAACAAGATGATAGACAACTGTCAAATGAACGCAAGGAAGCAATCCCAAAGTCGACTGAACGAACGAAAACCAAAAACTCCCAAGGGAGGCTCGACTCACCAAAGCACCTAGATGCCCTAGGGCTCGTATGCAAAATCAAAAGAAATAGGCAAACAACCAAAGGATGGAGGTTAAAATCAGTCAAACTAGGCTCCAGTGCACTCAAACAGCCGAAAAAACAAGATCAAAATCACAAGTCAGTCTCAGAAAGCATGAAACACAGCAAACCCTAATAGCTCACAGGATTGGCGCGACTGTGAGCTTGAAATTAGCGCCAGAAAGGCAATGGCGCGGGTGATACACAGGCAACCTGCGCCAATGGGCGCGACTGTCACGCTGAAAAGCGCGCCAGCCAAGTTTACTATGGAAAAATAAAAAACAAGCAATCTCAGACACAGACAAGTGATAACAAGGCTAAAACAAAGCCAAACAAACAGGAAAAACCAGTCCAAAGAGCTGACCAAGCAAGCAAGGCCAAGAAATTGACCGAAAAGAGAAGACAATACTCCAAGTTGTTCAATCCGTAAACTAAACCGGAGATTGACTGAAGCAGCGTTGATCTACTCCGCTAATGCAGAGCAAAAGCATTTCGAAGGTTATCTGGCTGTGCTTCAGGCTCTGTCTATAGCTTACAAATCAAACAACAAGCTGAGTCCCCAGCGGAGTCGCCAAATTGTTGAGGAGGTAAATCCCCTCTGCGGACAGAGGCGATCCCTACTAGCCCAGATCGGGTCTAGCAACAATCAAACACGCTACAGTGCAGGTTCCTAATTGAAAATAAACCAACTTGCGAGGAAGGCTTACCTGGAATCTGACGCTGTCGTTTGTAGAAGAGGTGGTACTCCCGTTCCTTTGCCCTGGCAGATCACAATCCTCACGATCTCCATGATCGGACACCTGCACATGCAAGAAACAACACAAATGCAAGCATAAAATCTAATACATACAACTATATGTCAGTCGAAGAGGACATAACTCATGAACATGGTCAAGAACAAAAGTGGAACCATAACCGATAGTCGCTTATCATTAAAGAGTCAAAAGAAGAATACAACCATAGCTTCGACGCAACACTCTCCTTTAGCGGGTCGTCAGCACAACATGTCTCGATAAAGCCTGTCAGGGATGGGACAAGCCTCTCTCTCCGGATACTTGGCAATAGTCTCCTTGCTTGGATTTGGCCTTAAGGGAATCAAGAAGGCTCTTGCAGCATAAGGATGTGAAAGCTCTTGGGAACTAGCTTGCAAAGGAGATGGGCAAGCTTTTATAGATGGAGGAAGGGGAGTTGGGATCCCTATAATTATGGGATTGGCCCTATCATCAAGGAAGATTCCATGAGAGGTGGCAAACCACTTCCTCTCTATGGAAATCCGTAGCCAAACCTCCCAACTCAAGATAGAAATCAGTCCAGGAATTTGTTAGGACGAAACTTCCGCCATTTATTTTTAAAAAACACCTCTTAATATGGTTGGTGCGGGTGCGGCTCTATGACAGAGCGCCAATTGGCGCGCCCTCTTTGGAGAATTTTCCCCTTTGGCACGAGGGCTGAACTATGGAACCGCGCCAATGGAAAAAGAGCTATTTTTAGGGTTTTTTGCAAGGAGATGTCTTCAGGGAAATGAAAGCTCATCTTCAGAGGGATGTAATGAAATTATTTTCAAGTCTTCTCTCTGCTCACAGGTCACGGAATGAGCCCTCCAATGTGCGAGATGGGGAATGGCAGGGACGGTGACAAATTACAAAGTAACAAATGTTATTGATAGGTCTATATTACAGGTGGAACTAGAAGGAGAATTCAAGCCAAACCTAAGTGCATATTGAAGCAGGAATAGCTCATGCTCCAGAACTGAGCAATCGATAATTTTAATGTGCACTAGAAGCACTTTGGGCTTGATGAAGGTACATGTGAGATGGATGATCAAATGCATGCTATGTCTCCTTCATTGTTTTCCAGTGGACGAAAATGAGTTTTGGTATTTTTTACATATTTATGTATGGTTTCTATTGTAAATACCATAATGAGATGTGTTATAAATCTCCAACAAGTGGTATGGTTGTTATTTTGTCATGATTGTCATTATTTTCATGATGGTTTTGAATTTGAGAAGGTTTTTCATTATAAATACTGCATGAGCTAAGTTATAAAGCTCCATAGGTAGTACCTTTTTGGTTTCATCGGTCATGCTAGTTGTAGGTTTCATAGAAACTGAGGATGGTGTTCCCCTAAGGGGGAGGGACCTGTAACAGGCCCATGTTATAAAAAGTTCATATAATAAAGCTAATAAAGGAAAAAAAATACCGAGGTCATGGGAAACTTATTCCAAGATAAATTTTGGGAAAAATATCCTAGTGGGCATCACTTGATGTGTTTATGGTTAAGGGGAAATTGGAAAAGGAAATGGAAAGGACTTTGGAAAGGCGCGATACATTAATTGACATTTTTCTACGAAAATAAAGGAAATTAGGAGAAAAGGGAGGTGAAAGGTCATAGGTTGCATGTGAGGAGGAAATTGAAGGAAAATGAAGGAAAATGAAGAAATTAGAGGCATTAGAATAAAAATACATCACAACATCAATTTGTAGCCTTTTGTCGGTTCAGTTTTTATATTAGTCTTAGAGAGGAGAAGAGCACCAAGAGGAGAAGGAAAGCACATAAAGAAAAGGAAAGAAACAAAAAGCAAAGGAAAGAACTGATCAAGCAAGGAAAAATTGGGTCAAGCAACTTTATCAGAAATACTTTCAGGTAACAGGTTGCATGTATGATTTCATGTCTAGTTTTGGAATGCATGACATATGCATGTGTGTATTTGATTTATTTTCTGTCAGTTTGGATTTTTCCAGGTTATGACAGTGGTTTTATCCTTGTATTTCCATTTCTATATTTCCATGGTGTGATGGGATTCATTCTCTCTTGATCTTTGGATTGCTTGAAGGTTTTGGATTAGGGTGAAGTGGTCTTAGGGAAATCCCAAGGGTTGGGAGTGGAGATGGTATTATCTAGGAATCCATCAACATGTTGGTGGAGACATGAAAATTCCTCAAGGGATGGTGAAGGAATTCAGAGGCATCTGAGCTCAGATTGGTTTTCTGATATTTGAAACAGTTTAGTTGAGATCACGGTATGGTGAGGGTGGAGGTGGTTTAACCTCTAGATTACCTTTCTCGTTTAAGGATTGGTTTATCCCATGAGATTCCACATTCATGTTTGGAATAGTTCATGGGGGTGATTAGCTTAAATAAAAGTTTGGTTCAGCCTAATATATGGTCGAGTGGTACGTGGAAGTCTCTGACCTAGTTGTATTTTACATATGGTTAATAAGAGCTAAGTTTAACATGATTTTGACGAGTAAATGTATCTTTTTTTTTGTGGCTTTAATTGTTTTTCTATAATTGCTATTTATTTGGTTATATGTTGGTTATAAGAATGGTTATTTATGGATCTAAGTATGGCTCTTATCACATTTTCACTAATGAATGTATGGTTAATGAATGCAATACCTAACGGGTGTTATGAAAACTATTGTGAGAAGGCATTGGTACTTGTTTTTAAACCTTAGATAATTTTCGAGATCCTTATGTTTATATCTGCATTCATTCCCTATAGGTTGCATGTTTACCATATGTTTGAAGAAATGTCAGTCCCAGTTGGGAAGGGTCAGGTCAAGTTGTGGTTCAAGTTTTTTCTTATAAGCTTTATTTCTATGTCACACATAATCTCTAAAACTTTCATTGAGTTCTGGGTAGAGGCCTAAGTCCCAACCTTGAAAAGTGGCCTAGAATTCAAGTTCGCTGGCATAAAACTGACTGGAAAAGTTCACACTCACTGGTAGGAAGGCCTGTGGGAGTGATTGGAGGGTTACAATATCTTTCATGCCTTGGAAAGGGAGCGATTGAGGCTCTAGTTTAGGTAAAAAGGAGATATATCTCAAGGGTTGGACACCTAGAGTGGTTAGGTTTCTCCTCAAGGTCCTATAAGACCTGCGGGAAGTCAGTAATGGCTTAAGTTGTTGACTCCATTTCCTTAAGGTCATATAGGAGGTCAAGTCTTATCATAGTGACCCTCAACTCATGTTTACTCTGGGCAAGTTGGTGAAAGTAGGTAAATGTGGGGGGAGTGGACAACAACCAACCATAGCTAGAACTTGTTATGAAACCATACTTATAAGTAACATTTAACTAGAATAATAACCATGATAGAACAACGATAAAAGCCACATAATAAAAAGTATGAGTACTCATAGAATAAAATAGGAAGAGATCTCTTATTAACATATCCAAAGGACCAAGAAATTCAAGGACTTCCATGTACCACCCGACCATAGATTGGGCTAAACCAAGTATCTCTTTCAACCAATCACTCCCACACCATATTCTAAGTGTGAATGTGGGATTTGATGGAAGAAACCAAAGAAAATGAAACTTGGGATTCGAGAGGCCAAACCATCTCAACCCTCCACCAATGATTCCATCTCATGGTTGGAAATAACTAACACCAACCAGATCGATCTCTACCCAGCTGTTGAGAGCTCCAGGAACTAGTAACTCAACCCACATCCTTCTAGGGATCTAGAGTGTTTTTCCAACCATACTCTGGGACTAGTAAATAAACCCTCCAAGGGCTACAAAGCATTTTTCCAACCTAGGCTCCAAGACTAGTAACTCAACCCAAGTTGTTCCAAGGCTTCTAGAGAGTTTGTTATGACCCAAAATCACAAGGAATTATGAGCACCAACCAAGAAAAAATAAAATGGAAAAACACACAATACCATGGCTATCTAGGAAATGGAAAGGCAAGCATAAAACCACTATCAATCTAGAAAATCCTCCATGGCAATGAAAGAACATACCCAGAAAACCACATGCATCTACCATGCATCAAGGAAATCATACACGCAACCTATTACCTACAAAGCAATCAAACTATAGTTGTTGATTCACCTTTTCCCTTATTCTTTGCTTCTTTCTTTTCACGTCTTTCTACAAATCCAATGTATCCCAAAATGCTCCAAGAGTTCTCTAAGGAAACTCTAAGTGTGCAAGAGTATGAGAGAATGAGAGAATAAAATAGAGCTCCAAGCCAAAACTAACAAACGGTTGTGAACTTATCTTAAGTATTTTTATCATTGAGGTCTCTATTTTCTTCATTTTCCTTTATTTTTCCTTCAATTTCCTCCCCATGCAAATCTCTCACCTTTCATCTCCCTTTTCTCCTATTTTCCTTTATTTTATAAATAAAATACCAATTATTGCCACTTTTCTTTGCCAATTCCTTTGCCAATTTCTATAGCCATTAATTAATTACAAGTGGTCCCCATCACTATGTTTTTCCCAACATTCAACCTATAATACATGTCCCATGACCTTGGTTATTGTTTTATTTACATAGAAAATCAACAAGAGAATGTGCAATCTAGACACAATAAAATATTTTGAGTTTGAAATGAGTTACAGTTTTTGTGAAAGGAATATTGATAAGCCATAGAATTGGCCCATGGTGTTGGAACAATTCCCATTTACAAGTTAATAATATCCATTGTAAAATGAGGTGAATGTCCATGATTAATAATCTTGTTATATCATAAGTTTATTATTTCGTAACGCATATTTATTTGAAAACAACTCTCCTAGCTTCCACTGTGTATTGATCTACACCATTAGATCTAATGTTAGAAGATTGAATAATTTTTAGCCATTAAATCCTACCACCAACTAATTACAAGGAAAGGTAGTTACTATACCATATTTCTTTTGGGGGGTTTTAATTCTCATCATAATGCACTGTGTGTGGGTGGCCGAAAATTAGTTTATGGGATCAAGGATCTATTCATTAAGGGTAGCTCTGTATTGCTCTCATAAAAAATGAAAATGATCATAGAAGTGGGGAGGATTTCTCACCAACTTTAGTTACCTCTAGCAGCAGAGGCTCTTTTTGGTTGGAGTCTAAAGCCATATGGGGCATTGTAGTGGAAACTATTGTCAGTGGAGTAGCAACCTCTGCATTAACTGTGATTACAGAGGCATTCATTGGGCACATCGGTGATTTGGAACTAGTAGCCTTTTATTTGGTGGTTGGTCTCATTGTAGGGTTAGATTATGGAATCTTGGTGAGTATGGCTCTAATCTCACTTTTTTTATTTTAGCTTCTAAACTTTTATATTTAAGTTTTTTAGGGACATCTAAGTTGTTAATTTTTATTTTTTCTCTAACATATAGGAATGGGGAATGTGCTTGGGATTGTTTGTGGGCAATATGTTGGCTCAAATAAGCACCATATTCTCGGAATTTATCTGCAACGTTGTTGGATTGTACTCATAGGATTCACAATGATTCATATTCCCATGTTCCTTTTTACAACCCCTATTCTCAGGCTCCCGGGATAGTCTGACAATGTCTCTCCACTATCAGGGAGAGTAGCACTGTGGTGAATTCCTCTTCACTTTTCATTTCCATTCTATTTTTCCATTCTGAGATATTTACTTGCACAGAGAAAGAACAATATCATAACATGGTCAGCTACGGTTGGAACAGTAATCTTCGTTGTGTTAAATTGGCTCTTTTCCTTGAAGTGGAATATGGGCCTCAATGGGGCACTTGTCTCACTAGACATTGGGTGGTGGATACCTACAATTATCCAATTCATGTATGTTACCCGTGGAGGGTTTAAACTTACATGGAATGGATTTTCAAGGGAAGCTTTTTGTGAAAATTGGCCATTTCTAAAACTATCTGTTGCATCTGGTGTCATGATACGGTAAGTAATTTTTGAAAAAACACACTTTCTTTCATTAAATTAAAAAAATTACAATTACATGGATTTCTCTTCTATTTCATCTTATCACTACGAGTCATTCATTATATCTAATATTTTCAATTATATGATCTATTACCTATCTCTCTTCTTGATCCTCTGTCTCGATCCTCTTATCCTCTTCATCCAATGAATACCCATTAACCATTTAACACAAAATCCACTAAACCCTATCCACTGTACAATAGAAATGGAAGCTATCACATACCTTTAATGATGTGTGTATATGATTAGCTTATCTTAGGACATCCCTATTTACCAACTGAAAAACCATTATTCATTATGAATTGGGATTTCTAACATTTTCCATTGTTATCAACAGCTTGAAGATTTGGTATTACAGAATTTTAGTTCTGATGATAGGACGAATAAAGAAAACTGAAGTTATTGTTAATTCACTCACTATTTGGTAATAAAAATGGCTTTAGATATCTTTATTTCATTTTTATATGATACATAGAAAACCATCAATCTTACCTGTGAAAAGAGATGGAGTAATCTACGTTGCAGAATCAAATCAATGTTCACTATGAACTGGACATGTATATTAGTGTCAGTAGAGGTAGAAATCCACATCATGAATCCAACCAGTATTCAAAATGAAATAGGTATACAAAATGAAACCATCACAATATATTATGGCAAGCCACAAATTGGCTTGAAAGGGGTTGCAGAGTTCAATTCTAATCAGAGTTTTCTATAACAAACCACACATTGCTTGAGAGGGGCCATAAAGCTCCATTCCAAGCTTGTGCAATTTTTGACCCAAGTAATCACTTTTCATGTTTTAATGAAAAGAAAAAACAATCGCAATTTCCCAAGTCAATGAAATTATAGTGGTTAATTTATATATTACATAGTAAGACCTTGCATTAGAGTTAAATTATATGGTTTTTGAATACCTTACAGCTTGAACATCAATGACTGGGAGTTGTCTATACTGCTTGGCTTTCTTGTTGCAACATAGTTAAGAGTGATGCAATGGAAGCCCCAACATCTATTGAAGAGCACCCTTACATTCCCTTGAATTGTTGGATGCAGTGTTAGGGTTGCCAACCAAATTGGAGCCCAGAATCCCCGTGGAGCCATACTTTCTATACTTGTCTCAACAGCATGTTCCTCTATTATAGGAATTATGTTTTTGGTGCTTCTTCTGGTTTTCCACAGTGATTTGGGTTATTTGTTTACAAACAGAATTGCAATACAAGAGGCTGTTGCCAAATTTTCCATCTTGTTAGCATGCACAATCATCCTCAACAGTGTACAGTCGATTATCATCAGTAAAATGCATATCATAAGCTCTTTAAATCTCCATTTCTTATGTTTTTTTCTCAGAAGTTATGAGATTTATAGTCTTGAAGGCTAGAGATGAAGTTTTTTTGTTATCGATTTCTGAACTTGTATTTCTATTTCCAATCAGGTGTGGCGGTTGGATTAGGAAAATAGTATATTATTGCTTATGAAAACATTATATGCTACTATTTAATTGGTCTTCCATTTGGCCTGATATGAGGCTTTATGTTTCATTTAAGTATAATGGTGAGTACACTTTATTATGGGAATCACTGTTTTATCAGTTTTCATGGATGTAAATTTTATTCATAGTGTTAGATTGTTTATAATCTTGGTTGCAGGGGATTTGGACCAGAATGATCTGCGGAACTGCAATTCAAACCATTGTCCTCATATTTATTACATGGAAAAATAATTTGGAAAAATAGGTAAGTTTTTTCGGAGTATTGTTAATAATTTTTTTTATAAAAGTTGAATGCCTGACAATAAATGTCTCCCCTCCATTCATTGTTGCATAACCTCATCAGTTAGTATTAAGGAATTTTTTTTTATTTTCACTGATGTTCAGGTGATGCAAATCAATCACAAAGTGACAACAATTTCCTCTAAAGCATCTTTACCAGAGTAATAAGGGATGTTTTATGTGGGGAGTTTAATGATTTTATGTTTTTTATTTATTATTTGGAAATTTGGCTGAAATTATGATTTTTTATTATTTTAAAAGTAATTTTTTGGTTTATTTTGAAATATAATTTTTAAAATTAATTTAACTATCAATAATTATTAAATGAATAGTAGAGATTCAACTCTTATGAAATATTCTAGAATATTCATAATAATACACACAAATTAAAGGTTTAAATTTATCTTCAAAGTAGTTACATCATAAGGCGTCTTTATTTGAAAACAACTCTCCTAGATGCCACTATGTACTGATCTACACCATTAGATCTAATGTTTATACAATTGAATAATTTTTAGCCATTAAATCCTACCACCAACTAATTTCATGGAAAGGTAGTTACTGTACCAGATTTCTTTTGGTGGGTTTTAATGCTCATCATAATGCACTCTGTGTGGGTGGCCGAAATTAGTTTCCGGGATCAAGGATCTATTCATTGCCTCGATTTTCCCAGTCGCCAAATGGCAGAGCATTTCAATCAAAATCAGTACCTAATTTCTTCTCGTGGGTTTTAATCCTCATAATGCATCGTGTGTGTGTGGAGAAAAATCATCATGGGCTAGTGGAGGAAAATCAGTTTCTACGATACAACGTCAATGACATGTGCTGATTTCTGTCAACATGTTTTGTTTGGACGTAATTTTCATAGAATTATAGACAATGATGTCTGAATATTGAAACCACTGCGGTCACAAAATGCTTCATCTAAAAAAATTCCTTGTATTTACCAACACAGATCTAATTGTTGGCTTGGAATACTGTGAACTTGAAGTTACTCTGCGGGAGGAAATGGATTCAACATCACAAATTTTTTCGGGACCTTCTGTTGTTCACAACATGCTTGCAGATGGTTTTAGATAAAAGGATCATTTCCCCCCTTTTTCACAACATTTCAAGACAACAGCAGCAAAATAGAATGGAGAAAAATATAGTTACTGAACCAAAATATAACTTGACTACTTAAATTAAATTTAACATCAACTATAAAAGTATGATAATTTAAAGCAGAGATGGTATTTTGATAATACACAACATTTTAACGACGGTGCAACAACATGAATAACTGTAGACTTATGATCCTAAAATCTATGTTACTTCTTCAGATTTGGTATGGAATATTGATGCTAAAGTGCAAGCGTATTTTTATCAAACCAAATTCATTCACCACAACTTTCCCTCCATGTATCTGAGCAAGGGGAAGCACAAGATATGTCTTGTAACCAGAAAATATCCTGTAACCAAAAAATTTATTTGTTTTGTACATAATTGATTTATTGATTTAAACCTCTATTTTGTGTAATACATTCTATTGAAATATTTGCTAGGGCTGGTATTGAATTATTATTTATGATTAAAAATAGGAATTTGGAATGCACGATATATTGGAGGAATTTTCTTAAAATTTTTCCTTTTATTTAATTTATATTGCAATTAATTTTATTTGACTCAGCTTAAATGGTTTGGTTTCAAAAGATTATTTATTCTGTTTGGTGTGCCTTTTTCTCACCAAAAACTTTCTTTTTGTCTTCTTTATGCTCTGCCTTTGACTTAAAGTGCTTCTTTCTATTTATTCTCTTCTATACATATTTAATATTTTCGTTCTTTTTATATTTCCTTTCTCCTATTTCATATTTCTTAGTTTCTTATGCAAGTGCACTAAAAATATATATAATTTGGTAGATGTCTAATTTAGGGATTGTGAAAGTAAACATACACCAAAGAGATAAGTGGTAAAAAGCAATGTGATCTTATTTACGAGGCATTCATGTTGGCATAATCATATAATGTCTTTAACAATGAAACATAGATTAGTGCTATATTTTATTGCTTTGGGGTGTTTCCTTTGCAACATTTGGTGCAATTGCTAGTTATCAGTTGTAAGTATGAATTTACAAAATGTTATAAAATTAAATTAACACAAAATATTTATAAAATATTTTGATTTTGAAATGGGTTATGGTTTTTGGGCATGTGATATTCATAAGCCATGGTATTGGCACATGGTATTGTAAGAAATCCTATTTAGAAATTAATGAAAATTCATCGTAAAATGGATTGAATATTGATGGTTAAAAATATTATTATATTTTAGGTATTAAATTTTATGTGCTTACTAATTAAATTTAAATATTTACAGAATTTTACAGAATAATTATTTTAATTTATATAGTAAAATGGATCTTAATTTATAACTATTATTTATATGTTATATATTTTAATGTGATATGTACATTACCAACTTTAGTAATTTTATTAATAAAAATAAAATTACATATAAACAATTTGAATATGAAAAATTTTTATATTAATTTTTTAGCATATAATGTCTATACATCTTCTCTATACTGGGTTGTAATATGCCCCTTTACTTAATAATTATACAAATGATATTAAACTTAGTTTTTCTTTTTTGTTATATATAAATATATAGAAAAGGGGCAGTAATTAAGAAATAAGGATACATGATACTTATTTTTAAATGGAAATGTTGATTAACATATGTATATTAACCAAGGATCCAAATTTTACCATTCAACCATCCAATTATAAATATAATTATTTTCATTAAATGAAATAACCATATACAACTTGAGGTGTTTTATATAATGTTAATTAATGGTATAAATTATTGTTGAGTAAATTATTTGTGTATATAATATGATTCATGTGTAATGAAATGTTTATGAACTTATATAAATTAATTATGTGTATATAATATGATGCATGTGTAATGAAATATTTATTAACTAGTAAATTTTTTTTCTTTAATTATATATATATATATATATATATATATATATAAGTAATTTATGGAAATATTCATTATGTGGTTAGAGGGATCAAATTCTTTTGGATGAAAACATTTTTTTTAACTAAAATTTTTGAGGTAATATTTACACATTGAGAGAAAGAAAAATTCACCTTGATTGATTTGATCCTTCTCAATGTTGGATAGATTCGGAGTTAATATGGATCTATGTTAGTTTTACTTATAGGTAGATGAGTCCTAACTATATATTATCATCATTATGTATATGTCTGAAATAAATTTCTTATTTGAAACTTACTAGGCATCATCTATAACTTGGAAAGTACTCTAAAAAAGGCCATCTCAAAAGATACACAAGGATTAAGGTGAAAATTGGTAGACTAATAATTTTTGAAGATGAATAAGGTGAAATGTAAGGAATCAATCTGAAGCATATTGTTAACACCAGAAAATCGTACAAGTAAAAGACATTAAAAATGTCAAGCAGAAGGTACAAACAATGATTTTCAGAGAAGGAATACATTAGAAAGGCTAAAAATTATTTTTTTCCTAAGGTTAAAAATACAATTAAGGGACAATGAACCATTATCAAAGGAATTTTGTGCACAAGGTGACTATTCCTTCGATAGCAGCGCGGTCCTAAAGATGGAGAAATGTCACTATCCAGGACCACTTGGCATGCTTGGTTAAGATGATTCTCTACCTAGTACAGTCAAGGAAAATCGGATTTGAGCCACCTTGAGGAGTAAGTGCAGCCCACAAAGGAATCCGTCCTCCACTCTTAAGTCACTGTCAATCTTGGCCCAAGAAGGAGGAGAAATTCAAAAAGTGTCTATGTAAACCAACCTTCAGAAGAAGAAATGGAGACACATTTTTATGCTGGCAAAATTGCTTCATAGAAAACCAACTTGCATAGTCCAACAGCTGAGGGATTGGAATGACTCACATGTTGACGCAGTAAAACTGCATATTTTCAAAGTGCATGGATCCTGTGGGTTATGGGCGCAAAATTGATGCAGTGAACAAATGCACACTTTAAATATTCAACGGATCCACAAATTTTATTATATCAGAAAACAAAACATCAAACTCTCCACAGGGATAAAGTTTATACTCTCTACACTGGTTCCTAAAATTGTATACATCTGTTATTTTAATGCGCAACTTTTAACTCTCAAAACAATACAAAATGTAGGCGCAGTCTATATATAGGTAAAATCTATATATATATATATATATATATATATATGATTTCTGATTTGCATTATTTAATCTCAGACTTAATCAATGTAGATGGCATTCTGATGCAAATGTTATAACTATTCAATAACACTATTAAATAGTTGCATTATTTAATAGAACTATTACCATACAGAAAACGTTGGCATAAGGGAGCGTATGCTGTCTTGACAAGTCTCTGCATTACTGCTAATGTAACAGTAATTTGTAGCCACTGCTATAAACCACGTATTTCATATTGTGTTTTCTACATCGCTGTTCCACTTGCTATTTACCCAGTTATTAATGAGTCAAATAACTCAGACCCAACATCCCTTTCACACAAGTGAGTGATTCTTCCTCTAATGATTCTTGAGCTTCCGCTACCTTGCTTTCATCTTGTAAAAATTCATCAATCAATCTTGAACCTCTGCATCTGTTAGAGGAATCTCCAAATGGAAATAATACATGGTAGGCAACAACATACAACTATGTCAATTACGCGGGCTATGCCATCGTTTATTAGTGGATCACCATCGATCCTTACAATGATCGATGGAGATCGACACACTCGTAACACTGAAATTATCTTTCATTTATAAAACTGTAATTACATAACTCAAAATCTTTCGTTGTCCGATTTATTCTCTCCACTCTATGTTAACACTAACGCTCCTCCCTTCATCATACGTAGGCTCACAGTTAAATAATATTTACATTGTTATGGATTATATTAAATCCATGATTTTTCCCAGAATTTACTGAACTAACTTCTATTCGAGGATCTCGTATCCCTAAGATCTCTATGAGATATTCACTCATCAACCATCCTTGATATTCTCACATAGTTGAGAATATTTACAATTAAAACCCTCACACATAGATTTCTCATACAAAATTCATAAAAACATCACCCCCCTAATCAACCAAATGAACAATAATACTTTGAGAAGGATGCTCCTACATCATATGTTGGTCAACCAAAATCTCATTCCAAGAGAGAGAGGTCGACCATTTAATCTTGATCTATCATCCTTTGAGAGAGGGAAGAGATGTTGCAGGAAATCGAGGGAAGGAGAACTCCTTGTTTTTGGTATTTGAGCTCCATGGCTCAAAGGACCGTCTTCAAGTGTTTAACGTTGTATATTTTTTACCAAAAACACCTAATAAAGGGAGAATTATCCACTTGTGTTATTAGCATATTTTTTCTGTCATGCTTTTTTATTCTGCATCTTATGTTTTTTTTTGTTCTTAGTGTTGTATTCTTAGTCTTCCCTCAAAATTAGTTTACATTATGTTAAATATGTTCCATTAATAGTAGACAATCATTTTTCTCTGTGACCTTGTGCAAGTAGCAACGAGATTTCTAAAGAATTGTATTTCATACACCCCTATGCCAAATACACTACCATAGGAATGGCGACTCCATTGGGTTGTTGTTGCAAGGCGTTCTTCCTGCTCAGTTTTTTGCAAATCACCCCTACATTCTCTCTGTATCTACAATGATACTCAGTGAAAATTTTTGCACAACAGAGAGGGAAATGTTTCTTCGTTCATCTTGATAGTGCACTTTGTGCTCCGATAGACGTGCACTGCAGTAGTGTGGGAAGAAAAGATTTTCTTTCCCATTTTAAAGGGTGATTGGAAACCCCTAATAATTTTCCATCACTTTGTCTCTATATTTCACTACTATTAGGACACTTAGGTGCTATGTTTAACCTCAAATTAGCTTAACAACTAGGTAGTTTTAATTTTAATATTTTATTTCTCAAATTATACATAGTTTAAATAGGGAACAAGTAAGTGGCCTTAAATCCACATATGTTTACCGAAAAAATTATTTGCTGATAAAAGATACAAAAAATGTAGCCTAATTAGTAAGTGCCCCATATATCCACATATCTTTTGATAGTTCAATTTTGTCAAATTTTTGCATTAGATTAGTCCAATTTTGCATTATGATTTGGGACTAGGATCAAACTGTCAACAAAGAAAGTAAGTAATATTTTCCGGCCTTGCACCTCTTAGTGATCTTAGGTACGCATATGAATGCTTTCCTAAGAAATTTTTCCATCTCACTATAGGGAAAACTTAGTCTAATAGCCAAGGGGTAAGTGACCCATCATTCGTCCATCATTTCAATTTTGTAAGGAACAATCACACATAGGGTTATTAGAAAAGGATTGTAAAGGATCATCACATATCCACATCTCATAACACTTGTGATTTTTCACTCCAAAGAAAACACAAAGAATCAGTAAGCGTTGGACCATAAGGCACCCAGTGTTTTGGGACCTTTTTTCTCTTCTTACATTTACTTCACTAAAGCACACCCTAAGAAAATTCTAGACACTCTAAAAATAATCATTAACTGAACTCACTAAATTCTCCCTAGAAGGGTCACAGAAGAAATTGTAGTTCAGGTTAGGACCATCGGGGGTAGGTATCCAATAAACCATCGTGGTCATAATACATTTTGAAACATATATGTTGACATTTTAGCAAGATTCAAACCCTTCTATACACCCAAAGAATGAATACCCGAGAATTATAGAGATCTGTTTCAAAGGGGGTTAAGCTTAGGCCCAATGTGTGTAGTACTCTTTGGGGCTACCTGACCTATCTAGTGCTCCGTACTGGTAACCGATTACCAAGAAGCTCAAGAATCGAATGCTCACATGGGACAATGGTACTTTACTGGAAAAAACTAGGGCATCCTTCCCTTTAGGTGACGATGTAGGCAACACTGGATCCTCATACCATTACCTTGGTCATTTCTTCGATTGTTGGAAGGCATCACAAGTTCTTTTTGGATGTTGGCCCCAGTACACATCAGAAGATATCTTTTCAAGGCCCAGTTACATTGAGACTGTAAGGACGATTAGTTCTATATAGAATTTTGGTATCATAGGAAAAACAAACAAAACATCTTTCTTTTATTGATTGATCACATAGTGTAAAGTTAAAGAGAAAAATCACCTTTTCATTTTTCTGCTTTCTTTTATTCAAGTAATTATATTTTTTCTTTGATATGAATCATCCCACCCCCCAAAAAACAAAAATTTCGCACTAATCGACATCATAGGGGACCCAACGGGACCCTGTCGATCTAGGCATTTCTTTAATTGCACCCCCCCCTCAATTCAAGGGAGGAGTATCATCCCTCCCGCAAATCAGGAACAGAGGACTTCAAACTGTCATCGTTATCAGAACATCCTCTACCGAGGCTTCTTTGATTAGAAACACCCAAGGTTCACCAACCAGAACACCAGTGGAAACCCAAAAATTTTTACCACACTCAACTCCTTTGATGACCCCTCGAGGTAAAAGGGTAGTTACCCCTCTAAGGAGTTAATATAATATCCATAAGGTTACACCACAGGGTAACATTACCCACACACCTCTCCTGAACCAACACATTTATATACCTATTTCTCAACTGAGTATGATGGAAGTAAATTCACAGTTACCCTTCTTAGCATCACTAAAACTTCCAGATCTAACGAAGTTAATGAATGAACCCAAAATATCAATATTTTATGCTTTAAAATGTGTGTATATAGAATCCCCCAGAATATCAATATTTATGCTTTAAAAAGTGTCTGGGAGTGGTCATAGCTGAGTGAGTTTTCTTTACACATCCCGCCAGTTTCTCTCCAATATTCAACATTCCCAAACCAACATTTGCAAACTAGGTTGAATGAAAATTTCCCAAAATAGAACTCAAGTAGTGGCCTCAAGATTTGGCTTTATTTTCAGGGAACATATTACTTGATTAACTTGATATATGTCTCTCCATTAAAATTATGGTGTCGTTAGCTAATCACTCACCACGTCGATCCATTGAATCGTGTTGAAGCTTGGCCGAAATTTTGATGCATTAACTAAGTTAGAATTTTCATGGCCATGTAGTATCATATGCTTCACTTCATCCAACTTGTAAAACTCTTGGCCCATGCGTCGATATAGGCATGCATCAAAACTTAATAACCAAAATATGAATTTAAAATATAAATAAATTTTAGGAAACAATGTTTTATCGTATCGACTCTTAAATTTGGTAGGTTATTCTTGCCATTAGAATATTAATTGTGTATTATATGAAATTCAACCATACCATATGTGATATGTTTGATGTACCGTATGTAAAGTGTGGTTATCAATTCAAGAAAATATAGGTTACATATGCTTTCAACAAACACATTGAAACAATGAGACGTGCGACAATAGTGTACCTTTCAAACAAAACTCAACTCAGGCCTAGTAATGATAAAAATCCCTATGAGTTTTTGAAGGGAAGAACTGCATCAGTTAAAAATTTTAAGATGTTTGGGAGAAAATTGTTTATTAAAAGGAATGATAAAAATCCACGAAACTTTGACTCACACTCTGATGAGGGTAAATTACTTGGGTTTTCTTCTTGAAGTAAAGGATATAAGTTTTACAGTAAACAAACAAAGAGGGTTGAGGATTTCATTTATGTAGTAGTCGATGAAATAACTTCACAACTTGACTTTGAGTCCTCCAAAGGAAATATGAACTCAGATGGTGAAGAAAGTTCAAAAATCAGGCCCCGAGTTTAATATGAAACAAATTTAGACAATGAAGATGTGTAAACAAGCACAACTCTAAAGCCTAAAACACCTTCCAGGTACATACAGAAAGAAAATATTGAGAGTCAAATTATTGGATATTAGAGACTTGGTGTTCAGACCAATAGGAAATGAAACCTAGATTAGATTATTCGAAAACATTTTATTTTATCTTTTTTTGTATTTTGCTTCCCACCCTGTAAAAACTTTAGGCCATCAATGTACAAGAAAACACTAATTTTCCACTTTGGTAAAATATCTTCAAAATCGATCAAATATTTCAATTCGAGGCTTCATTGTAGAAGGAATTATGGCCCAGAAACATAAAGGGATCGTAGTTCATGTTTTAATCGAAGTCACATGAGGTATTCTTTCTAATGAAAAAATAACACAAAGCATAATGATCACCATATAGGACCCATGGGGACAGGGCCCTACCTACCATTTAATTCATTTTTTTGTTTTTTTTTTATTTGAATTTGTGTTCTTTGATGAGAGGGTTAGTAAAATTTGCAATGATTTGGGCATTTTGGAGGTAGGTGTGTCAATTTTCCTCTTTTTATCGATATTATAGTTATTATTAAATTTATGATGGATATTAATTATAAGCATCTTGTTATTGTTTTGATTAACGTAAGATATTGTACTTATTTTTCACTTAAATTGAATTTTTATGAATCTTTATTTTACAATTCTTTATAATTTGGGAAAATATTTATTTAGGTGATATTTAATCTTTACAAAATAAATAAATAAATAAAGTATTTTTAACATCCACGAGGCTAAAAATAGCCTATGGGACAAATTAATTCTCCATCTGGTTCCTGTATTCGGTTGTTTTCCTATGGAGTTTTACAATAAATCCTCCCATATTCTCGACAAACTCTTTGCTGAATAGATTATCCCAAGAGCTAGCTTCCAAAATACCTGCATAATTTTCCCTGCTATCTTTGAAGGCCTCGCATTCTAAAACGAAATGTTTTTCAGTTTCCACTTTTCCAGAAGAGAAACAAATACATACTCTTTCCTCCCACATTTCTTTTGGCCTTTTCCGGTGCCCCGTTTCACAATGAAGTTGATGAGAATTAGTCCTTAATTGAACAATAAGAATTTTGGATCTCTAAGAAATATTGGCCCCTATGTACGCTTTTTGTTGATGATTGTGAGTGGGGTTAAACTCTTCAATGTAGTACTTCTTCTTTCTCCCTAGCTCTTTCTCCCAAGGACGTTTGTGGAACTTATCCATAACAAAATTTGTTATACCTTTACTGCTTTTGGGACACATGCTCAATAAAATACCAAATTTACTAAACCATTTGTTATTTTTCTGCATCCATGTCTTCTTTCTTTTTCACAATCTATCATTAAACACATCCCTGGGCCATCTAACCTCTTCCATTTTCTCAATTTTTTTTAAATACCTTATGAATTGCACCATAGAAATTCCTTCAATAGGAGAAACCCTTGTTTCACTTAAAAATATAGCATAAGGAATGACACTTTTAATTGTTTGTAATCAAACACTTCTGAATTTTCTTAATTTTTTTCAACTAAATCTCGCTTGTGTTGCTAGCCCACAATTCACAACCGTAGAGAATCATCGGGATCAATAGAATCCCAAAAAGAGTTAGAGTTGTTTTCTAGTCCCATAGCTCTACCTCTCTACACCTGTTTTGAAGAGTATAAAATGATTTCCAACCCCCCAAAGTTCTTTTATTTCTACAACCATCCCAACATAAATTTCTGTTGAAGTCAATATTGAGGTATTTGTAATCTGTTTTCTTTTATTAGAGAAACCCAATACTTTATTTTTGCTAATGTTGACTTGCATCCCAACCCTTCTACAAAAATTCTCAAGGGAATGTAAGTGCTCTTGCAAAACAAGAGTCTAATTATCAATCAGTATAAGGTCATCTACGTACAAAAAAGGCCTTATAATGAACTTTCCCAAATGGATACCGTCACCCCATTGCGAATTTAGCCACTCTTAAAGCTTGTCAATATATAAACCAAAAAGGGTAGGAGACAATGGGAAACCTTGCTTGACCCCAATATTGCTTCTAAAATTTTTAGAAATGCCTGTTGAAGTTCTAATTTTGACTTTCGCCTCTTCATACAGCCTATGAAAAACTTCTCTCAAATGCTTGGGAACCCCGAGTTCCTCCATTCCGCGCCAAAGCTTATCCCTAGGAACCATGTCAAAGGATTTTCTGAAATCAACAAAGCAACAAAAAACTTCTTCCTTTTCTTCCCAAAATTTTTAAATGATGTGCTTGAAATTTATACAATGATCAACTGTGGAATGTTTAGGTCTAAAACCTGTTGGCCCTTTAGCACGTTTATCTCTTTCTTCTGCCCACTTTCGTATTTTCTTTTCTAACATGCTTCCAAATAAATTTGCAAACAAGGGTTTTATCATTATGGTTCTATAATTGGAGGTATTATTGATTTCACCACTCTTGAAAAGAGGTATTTCCATACTAGTTGTCCAATCTGTGGGGAACCCCTACTGTATGATGTTGTTCAAAATTTTTGTGATGTGAGGTGCAAGAATTTTTAAGCCCCACTTTAGATACTCTGCTTGGAGTTCATCTAAGTCTTTTTCTTTTCCAACACCCAACTTCTTGATACTTATCTCTACCTCTTCCACCATGAAGAGTTTTGTGTCTGTGTTGACCAAGGGAGGAGGATCAACCCTGGGATCCTGCTCATAAAGTTGTCTTGCATAGTCGAACCATTTAGAAGTTGTAATGTTGTTTTCAGTTTGCACCTTTTTCGGTTGGAGCTCCTTCTAGAATAATTTGGGGTTATCTTTCCCAAGGAAAATTAGTTCTTCTCTCCTCTAAACCATGAAATCAACCTTTTTATTTCTTAATATATGCTTTTAAGCATTCAGATATATGTTATCCTTCTTTGATTCCTTCCACACTCTCCTTTCCTTTTTGCATTCCTCATCAAACCAAGCATTAATCGGAAAACAAATTTTTTCAGACTTCGTAATTTTTTCTCTTTTGCACTCTGCAAGTGTGCTTTGAATTAAATGTGTTCATTCGTGACTATGAAGGCCATGAAATGAGATTTCCTACTTCTCGGAGAGCATCTCCAGCATTATTTTTAAGGTATTACAATTTTCTGGAGTCAAAAGAATTCTTCCCTTTGGGGGATTTTGTTGAACACACTGATTTTTTGACCCTAATTGCTTCCTCCCAATCCAAGAGAAACTTAAATGAATTCACTTGTGATTTGATTTTAAGTCCCAAATTTGATCTCCAATCAACACTTCCTCTATTTTATCACGCAAACTATGCAAGAAAATTACATAATCTATGACACTTGCTCACGATATAAGTATTGCAAGTGAAATTACCGAAATTTTCTCATCTAATCAAACCATTACACATGACTAAATCCAAAAGCCCCACATATTGTAACAAAGTTGTTAGATTGTATCCATATTTTTAGCCATTGATTTTGTAAAATTATTTCCTAATATGGTTTCAATGTTCACACTTCACTATTTTAGAATTGATCCTCATATAAATTATCAAATTGTTATATGTTTAGGATTATTTTTGTCGTATTTATCTTTTTCAAATCAATAATATTAAATTATTCTAGTGGATCCTTACACATTCTGTTTCATTTTTGCGTATATTATGGACTATAACATTCGCAGAATAAATTTAGGTAGCTTTTCTACAAAGCTATTAAGCTATGTAAATGTGTCCAATACTTCATTATAATAATAAAATGGTGTCAGTGCCTAAAACAATTAGAGAAATGACCTTAAATGTATTTGGACTTCATGCATTTTGCATGTATATTGAAAAAATTATCGAGTATTAAGAACAGACAATTATTAAGATAAAATAATGCAAAGTAGTTTCGTTTTTATGGAAACGTTTACTTTTCTATGTAGAGTAACCAAATATCCCATTGTTTAATTTTAGCCACATGTTTAATTATTATTTTTTTTAAATTATTTATTATTAATTATATGAACTACTTTACATTATTTACCTATTTTTTATTTAATTTAGGTGACATAACACTTTTAATATTATATATTAATCATTATTTATTTACATAATTTGTCAATTAAATAAATACAATATTTTTCTCTAGATCTCCTCAGGACAGGTTGTGATACTTATCCTAAAAAGTCGATAGAAAAGTGCTCCATGCAAGATTCCAAACACTTCAAATATATTAATGTTCAACGTTAACACTTCAACCTATAAATACAAACGTTGTCATTAAATGATTAAATTCTCATATACAAATTAAAGAGTTTTATACAATGTTAAGTAGTCCTTGAAATTTCGATTGAGTAAAATACTTATGACGATACAAACTAATAATTTTTTTTTGCAAGTTGATGTCCACTCTAATATTTATTTTTCAATGATTATTTAGTATTTAAACAATACATGATTACAAGTTGATTTAAATTGGATAATTATATTTTTTTCATCCATATCGATGCTGTCACAGTGGAAATAGTGGAGGCATTAGCCCACAAGAAGATTTTGACTAAATAGACCTTTCTTGCAAAATTGGAGTTTGGAATTTTATGGGAGTAGTTTGAGGCATGAAACAATGTTTTTTTTTACCTAATACTTTCCGCTTGAGATCCACACTTATTTCCCCTATTCTACCCACATAGACCTTTGTAACAGTGAAAGAATAGCCTCAATTAGAGTTTGTATGCAAATTTTATGCCACTTGAAGGTTGACCTTCCTATGTTGAGCACCATAATTCAAGAGGATTGCATTTCAACGCCTATTATTCATGCAAAAGGGGCTAGCCATGTGATCATCATGAATAAAACTCTAGAAAGTGCATATTGTAATTCTACTTAGGAGTTGAAGGATCATGAGATCAAGAAGAAACTGAGGATCTCAAGAAAGAACCTGAAAAAGGTCAACCTAGTTAGAGTGTCATTGACCATTCACAATCGTTGTTTAAAAAGGAAGAAAAAGTTGACATCAAACAATGTTAAGGTGAGATTGATGCACTTAAACTAAATAAATTGTTGCAACAATTAGAGGCTTATTTTAGTGTCCTTCATATAGAGGATGAAGAAAATATTTCATTTTCTCCGACCCAAATTAGAGGGCCATGCCTTCACCTAGTGGGAAAGTGTAACACTCTCCTCCCAAATTTACCTAAGCTAACTGATCCATCAAGTTCAAAATGTGATGAATATTTAGTATCATATGACTCAACTCCCCAAGTATAGTTAAGGAAGTGGAATCGATAAACCGAAATGAAACTGACCTTCCTTAGCAGCTATAAACCGCAAGGGGCTAACCAACCCCTCCAAGTTCCAAACCCTTGAGTTAAACTTATTTCTACCTAAACTAGACCCCTAGTCGCACTCATGACAAACCCTCCATATGCCTGAGAACCTCCAGTCGCATGCATAACAAGGGCATCCATGCGACTGCAAAATTTTTTAGGTAGTTTTCTGCCAGCGACCCCAGATTCTGAACCACGTTTTCATGGCTAGGACTCAAGCCTCTGCTCAATACTTGATGAAACCCTCATAAATGAGAAGTAACAAGATGATGAGTCCTCTAATGCAAAACTTGAAAAAGGAACTAACCTAAGAAGGCCTAGCTGTGACATACATTTCGTCAAACACATCATGAACATGTAATATAAACACATATGATCATAGGGACTTCATACTTATATGAGAATCGTCAATAAGGTCTCATGTCCTCTCACAATAGATGAATTATCATCTATTAGGTCATACATTCACTAAAATCTCATTTACTAAAAAAAACATGATGAGATCCATAACTCAAGTTTGACATAAACCACACTTATAATCAACATTTAACCGACAAATCAATAATGATATAAAAAAAATTATAATCACATAATAACAAGAACATTTACACATAATACACAAACGAAAATATCTTTTATTAACATATGAAAAATGCAACTAGTTCTGGGACTTCCACGTACAACCTGACCATAGATTGGGCTCAACCAAACCTTTCTTTCAACCAATCACCCCCGTGCCATATCCCAAGCATGAATGCGGGAATAAAAAAATGAGCTAGGGCTTCTCAAGATTTACCGTGTATCCCGCCATTACTGGTCAAGGGATTCCTATGCCTAAAACCATCATCTTGGCATCAATGTTTTACCATGTATCCCGCCAAGGGATTCCCTGGCCCAAAAAAGAAACATACACTATAGGGTTTATCGCAATCCCTCCATATACCAGTCAAGGGATCACTAGGCCCTAACAAGCATGAATGCCTTTGGATTTATCCATCTAAAACATGAGGAATTTTTCAATCCCCACCTTGTAGGATTTACCATGTATCCGTCCATTACCGTTCAAGGGATTCCGAGGCCCAATGAGGGTTATATCCACAACCAAGCTTTGTCGTGTATCCCACCATTACCAATCAAGGGATTCCTAGGCCTTGTGATTTTTTCTAAGACCACCGCACTCAGTTTTGAAACCATCTGACAATCCAACTTAACCAAGTAAAAGAATTCCATCACACATGGAATACACAGAAATGGAAAGGTAAGGTTGAAAAACAGTATCACACCTATAAAACCCATTCGAATGACAACAAGAGAACCAAATACTAACATTCATGTGCCATGCATGCCAAAAATAGCAAGGAAATCATACATGCAACTCAGTACCTGATAGTAATTCTACTGTAGAAGCTTGATCCACCTCTTCCTTGCTTGATATTTTATTTTCTTTTCCTTCTTTCTCATTCCCTTACTCCAAGAATTCTCTAAGTGTGCAAGAGTATGAGAGAGTAAAGAGAATAGAGAGAGGGCTCCAAAACTGAACTGAAAAAAGGTTGGGAATTGATCCTCAGAAGCCTTTTTATCATTGAGGTCTCTGTTTTATTCATTTTACATTATTTTTCTTCAATTTCCTCTTCACTTGCAACCTGTGACCTTTCACCTTCCTTTTCTCCTATTTTTCATTATTTTCATAAATAAAATTCCATTAATGCCTCTTTTCCTTTTCAATGCCTTTCCCATTGTCTTTTCAAATTTCCCTTAGTGATAGTAAGCTAAATGAACACCCACTAGGATATTTTTACTAACATTTAGCTTGGAATATCTGTCCCATGACTTTGGTCTTATTTTTCCTTTATTAAATTTATTACATGATGTTTTAACCCATGGTTGTAACAAACCCCTCCCCTTCAGGGGAACATCGTCCTCGGTGTTCAATGACACCTATGACTAGCAAGACCTCTTAAAAGCAAAACATACTACCTATGGATATTTATAACTTATCTTGATGTAGTATTTACAGTGAAAAACCTATTTAAAGCATAACCAACATGACAAACATGACAACCATACCTCTTATTGGAGCTTTATAACACAACTCATGATAATATGTATATCCATATACATATATGCATATATCGAAACTTCTTTGCCTCAACCGAAAAACAAGGAAGGATACATAGCCTGCATCTAATCAACCATCTCCCATGTAGCTACATCGGGCCCAAAGTGCTTCCATGGCACTTTAACCTGCGCAATTACTTGGTTCTAGAGTGTGAGAATATTTCATTGCAAAATACACTAAGGTTCCAGATGGAATTATCTTTTTGGTTCCACCTTCAATACAGGCGAATCAATTATCAACATGTTCTACATATCTTTTAATAAATGAAGCATGGAAAAATCATGGAATTTCACTGTCGGAGGCAGTGCGAGTCGATAGGCCACTGGTCCAATCCTCTCAAGGATCTGAAAAGGCCTGCAATACCGAAGTGCTAACTTCGTATATGACCCAATTCTCAAGGAGCTCTTCTTAGGCTTGATGCACAAATACACATTTTCCCCAACCAGAAACTCCTTCAATGCCTTGTGCTTATCTACAGACTTTTCTACCTATCCTTTTTTGCCTTTATATTCTTCTTGATAACCTTCATTTTCTGTACCATTTATGCTAACACGTTTGGTTCTATAAATACCCTGTTCACTGGATCACTCCAACTGGTGGGATCATTGCAACTCTGCCCATAGAGTGCCTCAAAAGAACTCATCCTCAGTGAGTCATGATACCCATTTTTATATGCAAACTCAACCAGTGAAATATAATCTTCCCACTTTCATTCTTGATGCATCACATACATCCTCAAAATATCCTCCCAAATCCTATTAACCCTCTGTGTATGTCCATCTTTTTCGGGACGATAAGTTTTGCTAAAGGAAAAATATCTACCTAAGCCTTCAAATAACTCTTTCCAGAACCTGTAGGTAAACTTAGCATTTATTTATGACACAATCTTCTTCAGTACACCATTAAACATGACTATATCTATCATGATGATCTGTGCTACATCATTGGTTGAATAACTAGAATTTACTAGAATGAAGTCTGTTACCTTTGGCAACCTATGGACCGCAACCAGAATAGAGTCATGTTGTCTAGATATCCTCGGAAACATGGTAATGAAATAAATAGAAACGACCTCTGATTTCCACTCTGGAATCAGAATTTGCTGAGGGAAACCACTCGGATGCTTACATTCTGCTTTTACCTATTGATAATCCAAGCACATCACGACAAAATCTGTTAGTTCCTTATTAATATTCAACCAATAGTAGAACTTCTTCAACACTTTCATTGCTTTTTGATATCCCATATGATGTAAATACAAGTAAACATGAAATTCCCTCAAAATAAGCTTCTTGAGCTTGCTATTGTCTGGAACATAGAGCCTATCCCCAAATCTGACCAAACCATTCGTTCTGAGACGATCGTCGACATCTTGATCACCTATACCTTGTTGTAACCAGTACCTAATCTCCTTGTACCTGTCATCACGCTTTCCTTCTTGTAATATATGATCCTATAGATCTATCCCATATGAAATCGTAGCCTCTATATGATTTAACTGCAATATTCTATTAAGAGAATCCACAACCTTCTTCTCTTTACACTTAATATGCCTGATATGGAAGTCAAACTCATTGATCGTGGCCAAACATCTAGCTTTTCAGGAATTCAGATTCTGTTGATCAAATAAGTACCTCAATCCACTATGGTTTCTCATCAATACAAACCTCCTACAAAGAAGATAGTGTCTCCACATCTTCAATGCATGGATGATCACTACCAACTCAAGATCATGTGTCACATAATTCTGCTCATGCTCATTCAGTTTCCTTGATTCGTAACATACCACCTTTCCTTCCTACATAAGGACTCCACCAAGTACTCTCTTGAAAGCATTGGTGCACACCAATAAATATTTATCCAGATCTAAAATATTGAGAACTGGAGCATTTGTCAACAATTGCTTCAACTGTTCAAAGTTATCTATACATTCCTATGTCCATTCAAATTTCTTACATTTCCTTTGTAATGACGTGATAGGAGAGGAAATCTGTGAGAAGTTCCTTATGAACCTCCTATAGTAACATGCCAACCCAATAGCTTACCTTACCTCATCCATATTCCTAAGAGTTGCCAGTCCATGATAGCCTGTATCTGAAAGAAACTTCATTTTCTAAGCTTGGCATACAATTTATGTTGTCTTCGCAACCTCAACACTACTGCTAAGTGTTCAACATGCTCTTCCTCATTCTTAGAATATATCAATATATCATCAATGAATAAAATAATAGAACTGTCTAGATAAGGACGCAACACACTATTCATCAAGCACATAAAATTAGCCAGAGCATTTGTCGAACCAAATGGAGCTACAACAAACTCATAATGCCCATATACCTAGTTTGAAAAGTAGTATTGTAAATGTCCTCTTCTTTGATGTCTACCTGATGTTATATTGATCTCAAATCAATCTTTGAGAACATCAATTCCCCCTTTAGCTGATCAAACAATTCATCAATCCTCGAAAATGAATACCTGTTATTAATGGTTACCTTTTTCATATATTTGTAGTCAATGCATAACCTTATAGTACCATCCTTCTTCTTCACGAACAATACCAGCGCACCCCAAGGAGATACACTTTTCCAAATGCCGCCGTTTTCAATAATTTTCGTTAGCGGAAAATTCAGTTCTACTAACTACAGAATTATCATCCTATACGATGTCTTCGATGTTGTTTTTGCCCCTAGTACCAACTCAATAGAAAATTCCAGTTCGCTATGAGGCAGAATCTCTAAAATATTTGCGGGGAATACATCCTAAAATTGTTTTAAAATTGGGTACCTGTTTAAGACCTATGCATCCTTACCATCCTTACCTTTATCACAGGAGATATGAACTAAAAATAACACACACTTTCCTCTGACTATGCTTTTCCTACATAGTTTCCACCATTCTAAGCGATGTTGCCTTATTCTTACCCATCAAGATCCTATGTTCCCCGGTGTCATCCAAACACCCAATAGCCTTCTCATAACAATCCACCTTATTTCTGTGAAGTCACAACTAATCCATTTCCAATAATATATTTTATGGTCCTAATGGTCATACATTCATATGTGATGATGTACGAATATTGTTTAACTCAAATATAGAAGCTCTTACCAAATGATGAATTATTTTCTTTATACTTGTAGCAAACTTCACTAGCCAAGATTCTGAATGGAATTATTTTCTCAAACAACACTTATCTACCAATTCAGAGTTAACGTAACTATAATTAGATCTAGGTTCAATCAAAATATAAATAACTTGATCACATAGCTTACCATCCATCTCAATAATAGATTCCTGGTGATCTTCCTGCCTGTTATCCAATGCTCCATAGATCCGAGGAATACTTTGTCCAAAATCCCCAACTGTTTGCGCCTCCCGTGCACTGTAGATATGAGGCCTACCACCATGATATGATGGAAAATCCTTCTTGAGATGATCCCTGTGACATATCCAACACTAAAATTTTCCCTTACCATCACCTATATTTCTCTACCCTCCAGGTTGTGACCCATGCCCTTGTCCAACTACATTGAACTTCTTGTAAGGAACAACATTCTCCTTCTCACTTGCATATTGAGGTCTTGCTCGCTTTGAATACCATTTACCTATAGTTTTTTATTTCCCTTTCCAACCTTGATGATATCATTTATTATGCTTAGATTGATCATAACAGTGATTCAATTTTCCAATGACTTCTTCATGTGATTGAGGATCATCATACTCAATCTGATCTTTAAATGCTAATGGTAATCCACTGGAAAATATTTGAACTTTGGCCTTCTCATCCTTAAGATATGGTACATACCTAAATAACTCCAAGAACTTAGTCATGTACTCCTCATCTATCATTGATCTCATCTTTAGCTCATAGAACTCCTTGACCTCATTGTCGTAGTACCTCTCTGACAAGTACTTCTTCCTAAAGAGTCCCTCGAATTCATGCCAACTCAACTCCTTTTTCCTAATGTCTATGACACGCCTCACATATTCCCACTAGATGTCTACTTTCCCTTTGAGGACGAAGATAAATATTCTAGCCTTCATGATCTCTATGTAATCATGCAACTCAAATAATTTCTTCATCCTAAGTAAGCATTCCTTTTTATCTTCTGGTTTCTTCAAATATATGTAGGTGGCTTTGATTTATTGGAATCATCTAGAAAATATCCCATGTCACTCCTCCTGTAAGGATGATAACGATGATTACCATGATACCTATCAGAACCAAAACTAGAATAGAACCTGTGCCCATCACTTCTCCTATCTAGTGTTTCCAAGAACCTGCCATCCCTGATTGTGTCATCCCTATCTGATCTGTGACAACCATGAGACATTTTACCATATTTTTCATTTGTACTTTCCTCCTATCCATGAATGATCCCAAGTGGTCCTTGTCTCTGCAGATCTGACAGACTCTAAAGGATTCCTACATTAACCTCTGCTTGTTTCTCCTGTAACTGAATGATCTTATCATCATATTCCTTGCAACTTCTTATTTCTTCCTTCAAAATTATGAAAGTCTTTACTAGATCAGGAGAGTACCTATCACCATGCTTCTCATCAGATGTATAGGGAGAATCTCATGAAATATAATCTACCATCTTGCTTGTCATATTTTGTCTTCTTTATGCAAGTATACCATGTCAGCTAAACCAGAATATAAACATAACCAACATACCTCAGTATATCTCAGGGAAGGATATATCATCTGCAAGATCAACCAAATTAGCATGATACATGTATAATCATAATCATAACAATATATCAACATCATGAATGAAAAAACCAATTTCATACCATCATCTTATGCATGACAATCATAGTCATAACACTACATGCATATATCCACATAAAAAAAAGACATACACCCCAAATGCATAATCAACCAACATGCATTCACGACAAACACATCCCAACAACAACATTATCAACTTCTACATGACAACACAATGGTGAAAATTACTACAGCCACGCATACACAACAAACCCATATACCACAAGCATAATGAACACATATTTTACTGTCATGTATGCACAACAGACACATTCTTCCTATATATTCCAAGGGGTTAACCATGCTCTGATACCAATGTGTAATAACCTCCTCCCACATTTACCCAATATAACGAGCCCACAAGGGTAAACATGTGAAAAAGAGTTACTACGATATGATTCAACTCCCCAATTGGAGTTAAGGAATTGGAATCAACAAACGAAACCAAATTGGCCTTCTCGAGGAGCTATAGGACCCCCAATGCCTAACCAATCACTCCAGGCTCCAAACCCCTGAGTTAACTTGCTTTCTGACTGAACTAGACCCCTAGTCGCACCCATGAAAAGCACTCCATTTGGCTAAAACCCTCTAGTCGCATGCACAAAAAGGGAATACACGTGACTACAAACATTTTTAAGTAGTTCTGTACTAGTCACCCCATATTCTTAGCCACTTTTTCAGGGCTAGGACTTAGGCCTCTGCCTAGAAATTGATGAAATTCTCAAAAATTGTAAGCAACAAGATGACAAGGCCTATAATGCAAAACTTGAACAAGGAATTTAGCTAACAAGGTATAGCCATGACATAAATTCCATCAAACTCATTATGAACATGTAATATGACAGTCATATAAACACATCTGAGCATAGGGACTTCATACTTATTTGAGAATTGTCAAGAAGGTCTCATGCCCTCTCATAAACCATAACTCAAGTCTATCATAAACCATAATTATAACCAACATTTAACTAATAGATAAAAAATGATAGAGAAACCATTATAATCATGTAATTACAAGCACATTTACACATAATATGTAAGAGGAAATGAGAAATTATTAACATATGAAAAATGCAAGTAGGTCAGGGAATTACATCTACCACCTGACCATATATTGGGTTGAACCAAAAATTTCTTTCATCAAATCACCCCTGTGCCATATTCCAAGCATGAATGTGAGACTCACAAAAAATTAACTAGGGCTTCTTAGATTTTACTGTGTATCCCACCATTGTCAGTCAAGGGATTCCTAGGACCGAAACTATTATTTGTACATCCATGCTTTACTACGTATCCCACCAAGGGATTCCTTGGCCCAAAAAATAACATACACTACAGGATTTACCGCAATCCTACCATATACCGGTCAAGGGATCACTAGGCCCTCACAATCATGTATTCCTCTACATTTATCCACCTAAACCATGGGGAATTTATCCATATCCAACCTCTAGGTTTTACTGTGTATCCTTCCATTATAGATCAAGGGGTTCCTAGGCCCAACAAGGGTATCCACAACTAATATTTTCCATATGTCTTGCCATTAATCATCAAGGGATTCTGTTGTAGCTACTACAACCCCCTCCAAAAAAATTTCCTATACCAAAATTTCAGAGCTTTTCTTGGTCTTGGTCATTGCTATCACAAAATTTGAAGATGATTTCATTGGTTTTCTCACACTGTTGTGATCTCTTTCACAGGATAGACAAGGTGTCATATTTTGGCATAATAGTTTTGTGTTACATGTATGAGCCTGCTTTGATGGTTACAAGAGGATCCCTTTGTGTAAATGAGTTTCTCTAGCCTTTTTAGTATCTGTCACACTCATTTCCAAATTCTTGATCACTGTTGCATAAGTGTATTCACAGTCGTCATATATTATATCTTGGATGTCACAATTGTCGGAACCAATCGTAATGTTGTCACACAAAGGGAGATGTTTTGTTTGCATGATATTTCTTTTTTTAGTCGTCAAAATATGCTAATTGTGTGATCACATTAAAATTACATTAATGTTCATCGATTCCATCAGTCCTGCACTTTGTCATTTTCAAATAACTTCTTGACCAAGCAACTTAGCTTCACCCTTCCTTCCCTGAGCTATGCACTATGCAGTCTTAGTCCTATGGATGTGACCTTGTTTCTTGGCACTGTGTATTGCACACTACTGGCCTCCCAAGTTTGCTCCATTGTGTAGTTTTTGTGACCAAGACCCAACCTTGACCTCCATAATTGTGTTGTCATGGCCCCTAGCTCAGCTTGAACTGCACACTTCACAACTTCAAGAGACAAGCTCATTCCCTGATCCTTAGAACTACGCACTGCGTAGTCACCCAGAACTCCTTGACCTCCTGAACTGCACAGTAATATTTCCCGGCACTCATCCCTACAACCTGTTCCCACTTACTCTGGAAACTGCGCAGCCATCTCCCTTAGCCCAACCTAAAATAAGCACTGAGTAGGCTCAAGGCACAAGGCTCCCCCCTACTTGCCTAAAGTGGAAAACTCCACAATCACTTAGCCTCCTTGTCCAAAATTTTACTTTTTCCAGGCTCAATTCATGGATCATAATAAATCAACTTAGGCTAGGGGTTTTCAGATTGATGTTGTCCTATTATTAGTGGATTACATGAAAAGGAACTCTGTCATGTCATGGTGAGATGATGAAGGAAAAAAAGGAGGAGGGAAACATGCTATAAGACACTCTTACAGTTTAACCCACAAAATGATTGATCAAATGAAATCAAAAGGACAGTGGTTTGCGACCATCATCCAATAGATGAGATTATTGAAGACTCCTTATCATCAAGGCATGCAGAGGAGAAAAGAAAGATCTCTCATGAAGACACTTAACTCTCATTAGCATCAGTGGCTTGCCATTACCATGTCATCAATAATTCGTTGTCAGCAGTGTCATGTCATGAGTGGTCATATGCCACATCACTATTGTACATCATGCATTTTGTATTCAAAATGTATTATAAAGTGGAACTCGAAAGGACACACCTGAATGTAAATATTCATGTAAGTAAAAAATTCATGGGAAGTGAAACAATCATGAGGGTAGTCAAAGTGTCAACCTTTTTTATATATACTCCCTCATTATATGAGAAAAGTAGTTTTTCACCTTGGATCCACCAACAAAGAAACACAAAGAAAAGCTAGTCCTTTTGTGGAGCAAGGAGTGGCTCCAACACTCCGCTATTGGAGTTAGTGATGTTCATTATACATATGTGTCTTGGAAATTTTACTTAATGACATAATCCTATCAAGGCTAGCACATTATTCACGCATGACTTATGAATGTTTGTAAGACTTTTATGCAAATATTTGTACTTCATGTTTTATTTTCACATGTAATAAGATAGTTGAACTATTTAGGTTATCTTAGTGCTTATCTTGTTGAGAATGTGCTATAATGGTTGTAATTGTTGGCCACCCTTGTGGAATATTCCACGGGATATTAGACAAACTATTCTGAAAAATTTTGTGCATAATTGTTGTCCCATCCTTATGGACTATTCCGCACACAATTAGACAAATTTTTTCTCAAGTTTTTGCATCTAATGATCATCACATCCCCTTGTGGACTATTCTGCTAGATGTATGATGGAATCCTTCAGTTCACATGTCTGTTCCTGAGTGCTACTATTACCTCTATTTTGGGGGCTCACTTCTCTTCCTCCCCTCGTAGTAGAAGAACCTTAACATGCTTGCAAGTGGACATTCACCAGGCACACCCCCTAGCTTTTTGAAAGTACATCTACATCACTCTCTCTCTTTCTAATAGCAAGAGTCAAGGAATATCTTTAAGAATAAGGAAACTGTGCATTCTTTCTGGATGGGAGTCCTACACCAAATGGTGTGAGTTCTAATTGGGACTTCATACAGGGGAGATCCCCTGAATGTTCGCGGGTCAAAGACCATCAAATTTTTTGGCGGTAGAAGGAGGGAAACTAGTTTTTTATGGCTGATAAATGCACCGAACCCAACATTACATCTTTTGACTAATGAAACAATGTATACTCCTCCTCCCTCGATCGTGTTGTTGAAGTTGGTGACTCTTCTAAAACATAACCCACATGAAATTTTGAAATCTCATATAATCAAATCCAGGCTATTTGTCCCATAACTCATCAATTCACAAAAATAGTTAGATTGATCCTGGAAGTATGCAGTCTTCAATATTCTCCAAAAAGGAACAATACCAACTATACAGGAGTAGTGGTATCCTCCTTCGAAGATGTGGTTATTTCCACCCTCGAAAAGTTAGCATTTTCTATGGAGAACACAAAAGAACCTGTAGTTTTCAGTGGTGGTGAAGGAGATAACCTGGTACTCTTAGGCATAACCTTCCATGAGTTGGGCGATGATGAAGAGGAAAAATAGTTATGAGATTCTGATGAAGAAGAGGAGGAGAATGAATAAGAAGACATGGAAGACCAATATCTGGATTAGATGTCTTAGGGCCCACTCGCACTTCTGGGTATGTTACATAAAATGCCAAGGCACCCAGAAAATCTCTTAACAAAGTCTAACCCTGACACAATGATTAAAGAGGAAGGCCATTTGGAAAACTTATACATGCATCTGCAAACACTTGAGGTATGTTATGATGATGTTTCATGCATAATTTTTCCATCTACCTTGGATGGTAGAGAAGATTTATGGTACCAAATTCTTTCCCCAAACTCCATCCAGAACTAGAGGGGGTTTAAGAAAATGTTTCTTGAGAATTTTGTTGATGATAAGACCCATGCCATGTAGTTGAAACAATTGTGTAATATAAAAATGGAGCCAAAAGAAAAGGTGAAATATTTCAATCATATTTTCAATCATGTCTTGAATAGATTTCTAGAACACATGAAACCTCATGACTCCATTACAATAGATTACTACACTTCTGCCCTGCCAACAAGCATTGCACAGTTTGTAAACCAGACTACGAAACCATCACTTATATAAAGTTTTGAAGAGGCTATCGTTATTTGATAAATAATTTCACATTATTGGAGTCATAGTAGACGATGAACCAACAAAAGACTCTAGAGATACAAGAAAAATGTCTCAGGCCTCAGTAAACAAGGCCAAAGAAAAGAACCATCCAATCTTGAGAACATGAACCGAATGGTGAAGAATTTGTTGAATGAGTTGGAAGAAACTAAAAAAAGGTCAAGTGGGACCACTATTAATAGCAAGACTTCAAGATTCAACCCATTTAAAAGGACTCCAAGTTTAGGTGGAAACACTAACCAACTGATAAAATATACACAACACTCAAATTTGGCAATCAATCCTAAGGATTTGGGCATGATCAAATAATGTTATATCATAAATATTACCATTATGAGAATATATTTCCACAATGGAATCAATCCATGATCTATATTTCTATACATTTATGTGACACAGTAATTACTAATGAGCAGGCCGAGCCGGAAGAAGAAAAGGAACAAAATTCCACTGCAACCTATGAGGCTCCAAGTGTTGGGGAACTCAGTTAACATGTTAAATTGTATACTTTCAACAAAGAAGAGCACAACTGAGAGACGTACTCTGAGTGAACCCCTGGCCCATCTATAGACTAATCGATATAATTAAGAAGCCAAGGGTCAACCATTACAATGCAGTTGAAAAAATTAAAATTCAAAGAGGCTTTGTTAAGGAAAGTTATTCAACTAGTCAACTTAGCACAAGAACTTAGAGAAATCCGGGGAAATTAGTCCCAAAAAAGAATACTTCCACAAATAGAAAATACAAGACCAACATTCCAGAATTCATAATTCAAGCTACTTCCCTAGAGACTTCAGCAACCCTTCCCACTGTGGACTATAACATAGTGGAAGAAGTGGAGAATGTTCGCGTGAACATTTAATTTTTTGATTTAACAAAGGTCACGAACTAGCAAGAAATTATTTTACAAGAAATTAGGCAGTCCTCCGTAGGTAATCCTCCCCCTTCAGACAAGGGATTAGGTATGTCTTCTAATTCTCTTGAATTAATACTTCATGCTTTAACCTTGGAAGTAAACAGACTCTGCCCCCCCCTTTCTCTTAACTTTTGAAATTTTGAATTTCAATGTAAAAATTTCTTGGTCAATTCTGGTGCATAAGTAAATGTAATTCCATTATCCATCGCAAAGAAAATAAACATAACATAGATAAAAAATGATGCATGGATAATTCACTTGGACAGGGCTCTAGTCCACATGGTTGGTGAACATAGAGATGTGATCATCCACATATCATATGACGCACGAGTTCACCAATGCATAAATATAGTGGTGTGGACATATCAAAAGCATACAAACTCTTTTTAAGTAAATACTGGTCAGGCAAGCTACAAGGATACTTTGCTACACACTGGTCCCACCTATGGCTTTTGTATAAGGGAATAAACAACCATATTTGAGTAGACTCAGAAAGATATATGAAACATAAAGTGACTCCCTTAAACAGACATAATGAAATGGTGGCTTTAGCAGAACTTTTGTTTGAAAATTTCTTCTTGGAAACACAACTGCGGTACTACCTTGCACAATGGTCCTTAGTCCCACTAGAAACACAGTTGGAGCTCCTTGCTAGTCCAACTGTTGCAAATGAATTATGAAAAATTAGTATTAGAATTAGTAGTACTACTACAGGTGTAGTTCATGGCCCTTATACATATAATTTTTTGACTTTCTACTTTTATGGTTCAAAAACACTATAAGGAACAGAAACCAGTTGTGTTTTGGTAAACCTACTACAGAGAAAATACTTGACCTCAGGATGCTTGTAATTCAATTGAGAAAACAACATTTCTGAATATGGAGCACTCATTTTGGGATTACAAAGAGTCATTGACCTTAATTCCATGTCCTTAAAAGAAGTGGGTGATTTAGAAATAGTGGTACAATAGCTACATAAAACCATTCAATATGTTTAACCTCGTATAATGAGTTATCAACAAGAGGTATGGTGTTTGATTCTGCATTTCCATGCTTTTACTACTATTTATGTTCCACGAATCCATAATGCAATCGCAGATACATTAGCCAATGCTGTTGTTAGGGTTTCACCGTTGAGGGATGAATTTTCTGTCGAATTTTTTATAAACCATTTGTCCTCGACAATGTCACTAATTCACATATTTTCAATGATGACCGGAATATACCTTGTTTCATGGAGAGCGATTATGTACTCAAAGATGTATCGATCAATGAGGAAGAGCACGGAGAAGAATTGCAGGATCAAGCTAACAAGACTAAAGAAAACCTTATCCCCAAGGGTGTGGTATCTTTGGAAAATATATATGACCTACAAATCTCTTCTGGGGACCTGCCAGTTCCAAAACTCATAGTTCCATGCAGTCACATGAACATATTCACTTGGATAGAAAATGATCCAAAATAGGTTAATATCGGTACTTGATGTACACCACAAGAGTGTAAATCCTTCACCAGTCTATTCGATCAATAAAAAGATGTATTCGCATGGACATGTGATGAGCTGAAAACTTATGACACACAAATCATCCAACATGTAATAAAAACAAAGGAAGGGGTCAAAAAATTTAAGCAGAACATGATAAAAGTACATCACATGCTTGAACCCCTTATCCAGAAATAATTAAGGAAGTTGTTGGATGTTTTGATCATCTACAAGTTGTGACACCCAACTTGGGTGTCAAAGTCGGTCCCAGTAAGAAAAAAGTTCGAGCAAACCTGCATTTTTATCGGTTTCCGAAGTCTTAATCGCACCTCAGACAAGAAAAACTACCCTGTGCCATCCAGGGAAATTTTTTTACAAACAATATCGGGGTATGATATGTTTTCTTTGCTTACTGGGTATTTAGGATACAACCAGGCTCTGGTCATGAAACATGATAGACAAAAAATTACCTTCCCCATTTTCAACACAAGCTCTTGGTACGCGAATGTGCACCAACACCTTGAGCATGGCACCATGCCATCCCATTTCTTTTCATAGTAAAATAGGGAACTTAGGCCAAAATTTATATCCTATCACTTGTTGCATGGGGTGCTTTTCAGGAAGCACCATAACGGAGTATTGTTTAGGTGCTTGGATGCACTTGATTCAAAGAAGGGGTTACGTGATATCCTCCACAAATAAGTTGGAGGACACTTTGCGAGAAACACAATTAAAAAAAAAGTTATGTGGGTTAGTCTCTACTAGCCCACATTATTCAAGGGTGCTCATAATTATGTACAAAAATGTTAGGTTTGTCAAAGGTGTGCCAACATAAATTAGAATTCATCTTCCCCACTTCAGCCTATTGCAGTGGAAGAATTGTTTCAACAGTAGGGATTGAATATTATTGGTGAAATATTTCCACATTGATCAAAGCAACATCGCCAAATTCTCACTACTAGAGATTATTTGACGCGATGGATAGAATCAGTTTGAATAAGGAAAGTGAATGATCAGGAAGTCATTAATTTTCTCCAAATAAACATCATTTCCAGGTTCAGTGTTCCTATGTCACTTGTTTTTGAAAATGCAACATATTTTTCATTGTTGAAGCTTTATGATCTTGCATTGGAAAATGGAATCGTATTGAAGCATTCTGCTAACTACTACCCTTAGGGGAATGGACTTGTTGAATCCACGAACAAAAAAATGATCTTTATCATTAAAATACCATATTCTCTAAGTAGAGGAACCATCACTCTTCTTTAGTAAATTCTCTATGGGCTAATCAAGTCATGCCTAAGCCTTCCCTGAACACCTCCCCTTACTTCCTGGTATACATAAAAGAATCCATCCTGCGGCCCAACATCTACTTTTATGCTCTCCAAATATCCCAAGAATCCCAAGACAATCCATGTCTGTTATTACAACGTAAGATGAACACCCGTCATAAGCTCCAGGAAGAAATACTAAAACCCAAAGAAAAATTATTACTTCATTAGAATCATACGAAGAGGTTTTTTGACAAGAAGTATACAAGGAAGAACAACTTTAGTGTGGGTGACTTAGTCTTGAAATGGGACAAATCCCATGAATAAAAAGGCAAACACACTAAGTTTTAATCTGTATGTATTGGACCGTTCATTATACATGAGAAGCTTGGCCAACACACTTATCACCTTCAATCACTTGACGGGAAGATCGAATCTCTCCCTGTCAATTGCCAAGATCTCAAATATTATTTTCAATGAAAATCAGGGGTTCTGCCCTACACTATGCACTTATTTTTATTTAATTTATGCATTCTTTTTCTTGTTTTTCACCTCATCTCTTGTTTTATTTTATTTTTCAAGTGAATAAGTGTTGTCCTATCCCATGTGCTGATTTCTGAGATTATGTGTGGTTGAAGTCTAAAGAGCCTTTTCACACTTCAACATTTGGTTAGCCTTTGGTTGTTATTCCTTTTATTAATTATGTCTTTTGGCCAATGAAGTTCCAATGGAAAATGTGATCCATCCGTAAGGATAATTTTGGGAAAATTATGAACTCGTCTCTATCTGGGAAACATTGTTCCCATATTGAGTTCTTTTGTTTTAGTGTTTTCATGCTTATCCAATTCGTATAAAGGGAGAAGGGGAAAATCTAAACAAAGAAAACTAAATTAGAGGAACTTATATAATTCTCTGAAGCAACAACCTCTCCTGCTCTCAATAAGTTGGGATCCCTCTTCCGCCTAAAATAAATAAATTCCAATGCACAATCCTCTTTTCAAAAAAATAAAGGCAAAAGAAGAGAAATGCTTCTTGCAGATAGAGGTAAAGCAAGATACTCCATTGGGGTACTGTTTAGGCTCAATGGTAGAAGAGTAATTTTTGTGGTCTTAAAGTGACTTCGTCGGGGTACTATACAGGTGTACTAATAGTAGAGAAACATTAGAGATGAAAAAATTATACTCTGAAAATTTAAAACTTGTGATCTTCACTACCCGCCTGCTTGAAACATTGTGATAAAGATAAATCATTGCTGAGCTAAACTGAAGTGGCATGATAGGGACTTAGTCTATTCATTGGTTAAGTGGGCATACAAAAGTGCTCTTCATGATGAATCAATAATTTAGAAGAACCAAGGCCCTTCACAAACGAAATTAACCGAGATAGAGAAGTTGATACCAGTGTGTCACCAAGTGTTGTAGATGGTACAACCCCCTCAAAATTTTTTTCCTATACCAAACTTTGAGAGACTTTCTTGTCTTGTTCATTGCTGTCGCAAACTTTGAAGTTCATTTTATTGGTGTTATGATCCCTTTCACAAGATAGGCAAGGTGTCATATTTTGGCATAATGATTGTTGTGTTGCATGTATGAGATTGTAATAATGGTTCCAAAAGGTCATGTTTGTGTAAATTAGTTTCCCTAACCTTGTTAGTATCTGTCACACTCATTTCCAAAGTCTTGAGCACTATCGCACAAGTGTCGTCACAATCATCGTAAAGTCTATCTTTGATGTCACACTTGTTGTAACCAGTCATAATGCTGTCACACAGAGGGAATTTTTTCATTTTCATGACCTATGTTGTTTGAGTCATCAAAATATGCTAAGTGTGAGATCACTATCAAAGTAAATAATTTTTCACAGATCCTACAAGTCTCACACTTAGTCATTTTTTGGAGAACTTCCCGACCAAGAAACTTAGCTTCACCCTACCTTCCCTGAGTTGCGTACTAGATAGTCTCAGTCCTCTGGTTGTGACCTTTATTCTTGGCACTGTTTAGTGTACATTATTGGTCTCCCAAGACTATTCCATTGGGTAGTTTCTGTGATCAAGACCCGATCTTCACCTCCAAAATTGCGTATTCATGGCCCCTAGCTCGGCTTGAACTACACACTTCAAAAATTCAACCACAAGATCATTCTCGAAGCCTCATAACTATGCACTTCATAGTCACCCAAGCTTCCTTGACCTCCTAAACTACATAGTAAGCTTTCCCAGCTCTCTTCCCTGCAACTTGTTCCCACTGACTCTAGAAATTGTGTAGCATGTCCCTGACCCAAAACTAAAATATGCACTACGAAATATCAAGGATCAAGGCTGCCACCTACTTGCCTAAATTGTATAGCTATGCAGTCATTGAGCCTTGTTTTTCAGATTGATGTCATATCGTCATGAGTGGATTACAAGAATAGGTAATCTATCATGTCATGGAGAGATTATGAAGGAAAATAATGAGGAGGGAAGCATGCTAGAAGACCTTATTGTAGTTGAACCCCCAAAATTATTGATCAAATGAAAGTGACAAGACACCAGTTTGCGACCACCATCCAAGACATGAGATCATTGAATACTCCTTATCATCAAGGCATGCAGAGGAGAAAACAAATCTCTCTCATGAAGACACTTAACTCTCAAAAGCAATAGTGGCTTGAAATTTCCATGTCATCAAGCAGTCCATGTCAGCAGTGTCATGTCATGTTATGTCATGAGTGGTCATATTACACATCACTATTGTACATCATGTATGTTGTATTAAAATAATATTGTAAAGTTGAAGTCCAAAGGATACACATGAATGTAAAGATTCATGTAAGTAAAAAGCTCATGGGAAGTCAAAAATTCATGAGGGTAGTCAAAGAGTCACCGTTGGTTATCTATACACCCTCATTGTATGTGCAAAGGAAATTTTCACCTTGGCTCCACCAACAAAGCAATCGAGAAAAAAGCTAGTCTTTTTGTGGAGAAACGAGTGGCTCCAATGCTCCACTATGAGAGCTAGTGATGTTCATTATACATATGTGTCATATAAATTTTACTTAATAACAAAAGCCTATCAAGGCTAACATGTTCTTCATGCATGACTTCTGAATTATTGTAAGACTATTCTGCGGATGGTTGTACATCATGTTTGCTTTTCACATGTACTAATATAGTTGAACTATTTTGGTTATTTTAGTGCTTATCTTTTTGATAATGTGATGTAATGGTTGCAATTTTTTCCCATCATTGTGGAATATTCTACAAGATATTAGAAAAATTCTTTTGAAATTTTTTGTGCGTAATTGTTGCCCCATCCTTGTGGACTACTTCGCAGGATATTAGACATATATTTCTCAACTTGTTGAATGTCATGAACATCACATTCCCTTGTGGACTATTCTTCTGGATGATGGAGGGAATCCTTTAGTTCACATGTGTCTCTTCCTGAGTAATACTATTACCTCTCTCTTAGGGGCTCACTTCTCTTCCCCCCCTGTAGTAGAACCTTGAGACACTTTCAAATGGAAATTCACTAGGCACATCCCCATTTATTTTCAAAAGTACATCTGCATCACTCTCTTTCTTTCTGACAAAAAGACTCAATGAATATCTTTAAGAATAAGGAAATCAGGCCTTTGTTCCAGATGGGAATCCTACACCAAATGGTGTGTGGTATAATTGGGCCTTGATATCGGGGAGATTCCCTGAATGTTTTCCAGTCCAACGTCGTCTACATATTCCTAGACCTTGTTATTTTTTCTAAGATCACCCCACTCATCTTCGAAACCATCTAGAAATCTATCTCAACTAGGTAAAATAACTCCATGACACCATAGCTATTAGGAAATGGCATGGAAAGGATAAAAACCACTGTAACACCTAGACAAACCCATGCCAATGATAACAAGAGAACCAAATATAATCATGCATGTGCCATCAATGCCAAAACTAGCAAGGAAATCATACATGCAACTAGGTAAATAAAAGTAATCCCACTATTAAAACTTGATGCAACTCTTCCTTGCTTGATCTTTTACTTTATTTTCCTTCTTTTTGCTTTCCTTGCTTCCCTTGCTCCAATGCTAGAGTGCTCCAAGAATTCTCTAAGTGTGCAAGCTTATAAGAGAGTAGAGAGAATAGAGAGGGAGCTCCAAAAATCAATTGAAAAACTGTTGTGAACTGATCCTCAAAATCCTTTTTATCATTTAGGCCTCTAGTTTCTTCATTTTCCATTATTTTCCTTCAATTTTCACCTCACATAAAACCTATGATTTTTCACCTTCCTTTTCTCCTATTTTCCATTATTTTCTTAAATAAAATGCCAATAAATGCCTCTTTTCCTTTTCAATTCCTTTTCCAATTTTCCTTAGATATAATAAATAAAATTAACACCCACTAGGATGATTTTCCCAGCAATCATCTTGGAATATGTGTTCCATGACCTTGGTATTATTTTTCCTTTATTAATCTTATTACATGAAGTTTTAACCCAGGGATTTTATAAAAATCCACATAAATACCATGCAGTTGGAGGGATATCCTCTAATGATTATGTGGGAGGATTTCAAAACTATCATAAAGTAAAAATTTTATCCTATCAGGTATGTATAGAAAAAATGGATCTAGATTCATTATATCAAGAAGTAGGGGAAATGTATACAATATCACACTACAAAGTCTAGAAAGATGGTCATAATGTTGTGTATCTCGCCAAAGAACCGAAATGTACTCTTCACATATCTCGGGGGTCTACATAGCCATGTACAAAAGAAAAATATTTTTTCAATCATGTATTGGTGGATGAGGCTTATGTACATGCACAATACCTAGAGAACATAGGCCAAAATAAAGGCAAATATAGCAGGTTGAAGCAAAAGGAGAAACAAGACATTTCTAAAGTGGGGAAGAAAAAGTTGAAAAGGGGAAATATAGAAAGGAAATAATAGAAAATACAAGTACAAACATCCTAGAAAGCATTGGAACCACTAATAAATTGATGGTCATACAAAGGAGAAGTGTTGGAAGTTTCATCCAAAGCTTAACCTAAAGAACAAAGAGAAAGATAATACTAAGAAGAATCTCATGGGCACTAATTTGAACAATCATGCTGAAATAAAATCAGACATGTATTAGAATATCATATGTACATTAGTTCAAAAGGTGGTGAATCTGAGTAGCCTTCAACAATAGGAAGATAATAAAAATACCAAACCCTTCCATATAAATATATATATTAAAAATACCAATATTACTTTTTTTTCCAATTTAGGATCATCGACAAATCCCATTACACTAGATTTGGTCAACAACTTGTGACTGGAATTTTTTGATCATTCAAGCCCCTATCCATTGTGATGGGTAAATAAGGATGTAGAAATAAAGGTAAAAAAATAGTGCAAAATCATATTTTCTATCAGTGATGATTTTATTGATGAACTAGAATTATAAGTTTCTCCCATTAATGTATGTTGATTGGTGTTTGGAAGTCCCTATATGTGCATGACGGATGCAATATTCATATAGAAAGCCAACCAATATTTCCTTGTAAAATATGGAAAATAATTCACTGATCTAGGTGGATATTGGTGGTCACCCGCCTATTCCACTTGGGGCTCCACCATTGTCTCTTTCAGTTTTTTAGTTTCGGCACAACTTACTATTTTTAGCATTTTTTCAGGTCCTGAACTTCTGGAGCCGTTTTTAGGCCCTAAACGACGTTTTTTGGGGAAACTGGGAGCAACATGGATCCATGGATCAATGTTTCTCATTGGACCCATGTTTCTCACTCAAAATTTGTAGTCCTCGGATAGATCTTTCTAACGAGGTATGGTTCGCGTCAAACGGAGATCGTATGCCAAAGTTATGTCCCTAGGAAGTTGAAACACCAATTTACCCAAACAAGGCCCATAGTTTTGGCGCTCCATCTCCTAGGGTTAGGGTTTTGGCTGTTTAGGATTTCCCATTGTTTCTAAATAATAAATAGGCCCTCGAGCCTCATTGTAACTCAATTCAGAGGCACATTATTTTGCCACATCTCTTCTCGGAGATAAGCTACCAGTGCCCTGGCGAGTTTATTTTCATTCTGTCTGTAAGCATATTTCGGTCATTTGCTATTAATTAAATGAAGTTATATTTCCGTTTCATCTTTGTATTTACGGTTATATGTTTATTTTTTGCATTCATAAATGCAGATCGGTGGTATGAGCGATCTTATTTTCTTAGTCCTTCTTTGCATGTCCCCAACGAGGTCGGAATTATGCGGAGTTAGGGCTCGATGCAGTGGAATCTTTGCAAGATCGGCCTCACAAGCCCTGACGCACAAGCCCCAACGGACGCCCATGGGGGACGAAAAGAAAGATGAGGGAGCAGGAGATCCTATCAAAATATTGCTCGAGGAGGCCCTCGAAAAACAAAGGAATGCGATGATGGGTAACTTTGCCTAGATCCTTCAACGGCTGCCCACTAGCGGCGCATCTGCATCCAGCAGCCACTCTGGAGGTGTGACTCCTTTTAAGGTACAATTAAATTTTGACATTCCCATAATTAAGGTTCAAATAGATGTAGATGCCATATATATATGGTTGAATCTATTCGAAGGATATTTCTCGGTTCATGACTTTTCTGAGCAGGAGAAGATTATTTTTTCATTCCTCAAAGCTGCCCCCCATGTCAAGGACTAGTGGGAAACCCACTGTGAGAAAAAGGATGAGAAAAAACCCTCTCTGTTATTGGCCGTACCCACTTTTAATTCTTCCTGAGACGCCATCAAGGAAAAATACTATCTCGTGGGGAGCTATGAGGACAAGTACATACAATGGACCACGCTACGACAACAAAGGGATCAAGATGTGCATGAGCTGATGAATCTGTTCCATACCCTACACACAAAGTTGGGTATCAAATATTCAGAGAAACATCTTGTGCTAATGTATCGCAGTTGTCTGCACAGATACATTCAGGAGGAAATGGAGTTCCTAAACATCTCCTTGCCTTGTATGGCATATCAGTATGCTGCCAAGATTGAGAAGAAATTCAAATAGAAGAAGCCAAACTTTGAATCTGTGAATCAAAAGCAATGGAAAGGTGCTCCCAAACCGTAGAACAAAGGACAAAGCCAAGGGATGGCGACTCAAGAAAACCTGTCAAAGCCACAAGAAAAGAACAACACTGCAAAGCCAAAGAAGGACACGTGAAAGTGGTGTGAGTTCCATAAGAGCTCCACTCACAACACAAGTGAGTGTCGGGCCAAGCAGTTGCTGGTGGCCGAGATGAGGGCTTCTGAGTCAGATGCATGCTCCTACTCTGAATCAGAACCTGACAAGGGGAATGACAAAGGGAAGCATATTATTGATGCGGAGCCCAATGCCACTGTTGCCACTATGAAGATCCAAAAGGAAGAACCAAAAGATCCAGAGGAGGAGGAACGTCTCTTCCACTCCCAAATGTGGGTAAAGGGCTCCCCGGTATAGTTCATTGATGACAATGGGAGCTAAAAGAACCTCATTTCAGCAGACGCCATGAAGCGGTTAGGCTTTTTTACCAGAGCTCACCCACATCCATACACCATCGGGTGGCTTCACCAAGGACGAGATCTCTGCGTAAGCCAACAGTGCTGCCTTTCCTATAGCATCAAGCCCTTCACGAATGAGGTATTATGTGACGTTTCTCCTATTGATGTTTCTGATGTATTATTAGGAAAACCATACTTGTGGAAGCATCATGCTGTGTATGAGTCTTAGCCTTGTGTTGTTATTGTTACTTTGGGAAATAAGTTGTACAGGATACCATAGGTACCACCTCCTGCCGCTATCTCTTTGGTTACTGCAAAACAATGCGATCGCTCATTTAATGGGAAATTCATTTTCTTGATGATGCCCCTAGGGCAAGAAGAAGACTATGGCCACGACCTCCGGACGAGGATCCTGCACACACGACGACAACAAATGGATAAGGTTGTGGAGGGTACGGGGAACATATTCACCTCACCCACGGGGGTTCCTCTACACTATCAGGTCAAGCACCCGATTGATCTGACCCCAGGTGCACCGCTACCCAATGGACTGATCTATCGGTGCTTTGTTTTGGAGAACGATGAAATCAAGGCGAGATTCAAGACCTGTGCCGAAGGTCACATCGACCCGTTCATCACCACATTGGGAGCCCGATCGTGTTGGTACAAAAGAAGGGTGGGACTTGGAGACTCTATATTGACTATTAGGTGCTGAACAAGATTACTGTCCGGAATAGCTACCTAATCCCACAGATTGATGACCTTATGGAAAAAATCAAAGGGACGAGATATTTCAGCAAGATCGACTTGAAGTCTGGGTATCACCAGGTACCAATCGAACCCTCAGATGTGTGGAAGACTGCCTTCAAAGCCAAGGAGGGACTTTTCGAATGGCTGATCATGCCTTTCGGGTTGATGAATGCTCCGAAACCTTCATGAGTTTGATGGACGACATCTTGTGGCCATTCACCAACTCATTTATAGTGGTGTACTTGGATGAAATTATGATTTTCAGCCAAACTTGGGAAGAGCACCTCCACCACATTCGACAAGTCCTCCAAACAATACGAAAACACAAGTTGTGTGCCAATTTGGAGAAGTGCACTTTTGGCATGACCCAGGTTCAATATCTGGGATACATTATTGATGAAAGGGGTGTGTATGTGGATCCAACCAAGATCCAAGTCATTTGGGATTGGCCAACCCAAACCAACATAACAGAGCTTCGCAACTTTACGGGTCTTGCGATAATTTCTACCGTAGTTTTGTGTTGAGATTCTCTCATATCACTTGGCCCTTGAGTCAAGTCACCAACGAAGGAGTGAGAGAAAAATTATTTTGGTCGGAACCTCAATAGAAGGCATTCATAGAATTGAAAAATCATCTCTGTTCTGCCTCAGTGCTCACATCACCAGACTTGCAACAACCATTTGAGATCAAGAGAGATGCCTCTGACTATGCTATTGGGGCAGTTTTTACTCAACAGGGACATCTAGTGGAATATCACATTGAGACATTGTCTGACATAGTTCGCAAGTATCCCACTTATGACAAAGAAATGTATTCGATTGTGCAAGCTTGTCGAAAATGGAAGCATTACATTTTGAGGAAGGAAATAATCATCCACACAGACCACTGGCCCCTGCAGTTCATACAGACACAAGGGAAGTTGCAAAATTATCGCCATCAGAAGTGGTCCACATATCTGCAAAAATTTCATTTGAACATCAACTACAAGAATGGTAGCACCAATAATGTTGCAAACTACCTCAGCCGACCACCGATCGTGGTGCTCACCACCGTTCTCAACTCTTGTGGGCACGAGACTTCTACTTGGCCGATTCTCTACAAGAGAGACCTAGAATTTGGCCACACATACAAGGCACTCTTGGGGGGTACGGAAGTTCCAAATTTTCACCTCCAAGATGCACTTTTATGTCACCTAGAACACCTTTGTGTTCCTTCAAGTGAGCGTGCCAAGATGATATGGGAAGCACACTACAGTCGATTAGGTTGGGCATTTCGGGGTCAAGGAAACGGTAAACGATGCTTGCAAAACTATTTCTATTGGCCGGACCCTTGAGATGTCGGGAAGCACATCGAGGATCACGCCTTGCTTGTACCTGTTGCCAAGCCAGGCCATCGAAGCAGGGGCACATACTCCTCTACCTACCCCTAGTCGACCTTGGGAATCCATCTCCATGGATTACATGTTAGACTGCCTTCTACTAAGCATGGCAATATTTGTGTTTTCATGGTCGTCGGCCAGTTGGAAGATGGCCATTATGGCGACACAGCCAGAATAATATCACGATGAAAGCCTTTAACTAAACTCTTCTTTGAACGAGTGTGGGTGCACTTTGGGATCCCACGGTCTATCATATCGAATCGGATAGTAGGTTCCCTCATCACATTTTGGTGCGGCCCTTTGAGTCGATGCGGACACCAGTCTGACTTTCCATCCCCAAACAGATGGCCAGACAGAGATCGTCAACAAAATTCTTGTACACATTCTGTGCATGTACAATTCAAATCATCCATGCACATGGGACGAGAGCCTCCCATATGTACAACATAGTTATAATAGGGCTCTCCACAGTTCAATCGGCCATAGCCCCTTTCAAGTGGGCTTGGGATTCCGGCCACTATGTCCTATTGATGTAGCCATACCATTTGCAGCTGCTCAGGCCGATTTAGCTCATGTCCAGTCTGAAGTTGAAAAAGCAGGTAGCTTCATCGAGCGCATTCAACACATCTGCCAGCAGGTTCATGATATATTGGACAGAGCCAATGCCAAGTACAAGAAATTCCATGATCAACACCAGGTGCCACACAACTTCCAGGTGGGCAACAAAGTATGGCTACATTATCAGAAGGAGCGTCTCACTGGACCCCACCGTAAGCTTCGCTTGGATTCCATTGCGGAGTCGTAAGCCATCACCCAGGCTATAGGGAATAATTCCTTCGAGCTAGGTATTCCACCATTCCTTGGTCTGCCTGATATTCACTATGGACGCCTTCATCCTTACTTCCCACCTCACCAGACACCTGCGACATTTGCGAACAACTCACACCAATAGAGTTAGACCTAGACTGCATGGAACAGGCCACCACAAATTGTATCATGGACATGCAAATCAAGAACACTCGCCAACAGAAGATCCAACTATATCGGGTTGTCAAAGCTAGCCAACTCCTGCACCAAGGAAAGTGGTTCACCAGGGACCAAGTTTAGCAGAAATTTCCTCATCTCATGGAGGAACTTAACGAAATGGGGACCATTGCTTCCTAAAGGGGGAGGAATGATCTAGGTGGATATTGGTGGTCACCTACCTATTCCACTTGTGGCCCCACCATTTTCTCTTTCAGTTTTTCAGTTTCGGCACAACTTACTATTTTTAGCAGTTTTTCGGGTCCTGAACTTCTGGAGCCGTTTTGAGGCCCTAAACGATGTTTTTTGGGAAAACTGGGAAAAACATGGGTCCATAGATCGATGTTGCTCACTCAAAATTTTTATTTCTCAGATAGATCTTTATAACGAGGTATGTTTCACGTCAAATGGAGATCGTATGCCAAAGTTACATCCCCAAGAAGTTAAAACACCAATTTACCCAAACGGGGCCCATAGTTTTGGCGCTTCATCTCCTAGGGTTAGGGTTTTGGCTGTTTATGTTTTCCCATTGTTTATAAATAATAAATAGGCCCTTGAGCCTCATTTTGACTCAGTTCAGAGGCTTGTAGCCGCCACATCTCTTCTCAGAGACAGCTACCAGCGCCCTAGCTAGTTTTATTTCCATTCTGTCTATAGGAAATTTTTTGTTCTTTGATATTAATGAAATGAAGTGTTATTTCTGATGCATCTTTGTATTTACAGTTATATGTTTATTCTGTTGCATTCTTGCATAAATCCGGATCATTCACCATCAACAAGTAGAAAGACAGGTCAAAAATTTTGCAAGCAAGTTCCAACCAAGCCAAGAAAATGATTATTTCTAGCAAGATGTATGTTTTAATATTTCTAAGAGAAAATGAGTTTGTAGAAAATTCAGTGAGAGAAAAGAAATCTCTCAGGGTATGTACTAAGAAACTATTGAAAAATTCTAATGTATCGTTTATAGCCTCAAGGGGATCTCTCTAGTATGAGGCCCCAACTAGGCTTCACAACATTTGGGATAAGAGTCTCATCCGGGTTTTTGGATTGGATACAATCTTATGTTTTTATGAATGTTAGATTTTTGGTGAATGATGTATGAGAGGTAAACTTAAATTAATTCCTTGACAGGGTGGAAGTAAAATCAAATTCAATAATACTTAAAATGTGTTTGTATAAGGAATGCTACAATAGGTTTATAATAAGTATGAATATCAATGAAATATTAATATAAATCTCTAATTAAGACACATGATGGCTAAATTATACTAGCTATTAACAATGAAATAGTTTAAAATTGCCAAAAAATATAAACACATGCAAAAAAAATAAGAAATTCTTAGAATGATAAGAGTTTACAACCAAAAAAATAGTTCATTAAATCGCCACAAATATACAAAAATAATATATTAATAAACACCAATAAAGAAAATTATTACAATGGTCGATAACACTATAATAAAAGTCTTTCTCTGGCCCTTTGGGTTTCTAAATATTAGAGATGAACATGCAAGGCCAAATCATAAAGTTTCTTCAAAAACCCCAATAGTGGGAGTGCATAAATTTGAAAACTAGTCCTCAAGGTGATTACAGGCTTCTCTCTTTTAAAAATCCTGCAAGAGTCCAAAAAATAAGATCCTCATTTTCCTTAATAGAGCGTTATATTTATACAAAGCGAGGTGACTGTTCACCTTCCATGAATTTTCACCTACCTTCACTTCTAATTTCTAATTCACTTTATTTTATAATTTTATTTTAGTTTTATACAATTGCATTGAAATTCCAAAATAAATTTTGAATAAAATAAACATATTGCTTGAGCCCAACCCAAAAATCAACAAGGCTTGCACTCTAACTTGTAATTCTTGGGTTACAAGAGTGTTTCAAGCCTTATAATCTGTTGCAATAAATTACATATTTGTCAAAATTAATCTTTCATTGATGACCTTGTGTTCACACGTATTTGGTAGCATTGTCTTCAAGTCTTGAATTTTATGAAATAACGAAGTGAGCATGGTATTAGGCCTAGTTGGCTCCACTATATGTTGTTCCAATTCTTATTTTGTTGGCTCTATATATTTTTTCTCTGAATGGTAGATGTTGTGCGAGAATCATTATATGTATTTCACGTTCGACATCCTGCTCAAGTCTCACCTCTCCTTGGGCTCCGATGTATACTAATATGCTATATTTTATTAGTCTCTCCATCATGATGTGATGTTATTAATAGGTATTCATAATTTTCATCACATATTTTTCAATATTTTCTTATCCTTTGATGGTGAGCCTTATTTTAGATTTATCTCTTTCTTGAATGATCTCATCTTTTCTTAGAAATTCCTGTAGCAAATTGAGGTGTTTCATACTCCATGTATACATATGATCAATGTTTACAAGGCATATTTTAGTTACACACCTTTACCTTTAACTGATCTTTGAATTGAGATGAGTATGACAACCACTCTTTATAGTTTCCTGAGTTCCTCGTACAACTTCTTCAAAATTATCTTAAGTGGTTTATTCTCCTCCAATGTTGCACTTTGATAATCCTGATAGTAAGAGCTTGAGGTCAATAAATCTTGGTTTTCTTTCTATAGCCTTTCTATTTCTTGGTGATATTTCTTCAAGCTCCTATCTTGTTTCTTTACCTTTTCCACCAATTTCTCAATAACTTTTTTTTCGACGAAAAGGTAATCCTAGTTAAGGCTATGGCTATCAGATTATCTAAAGTGTTAGATAATATGTTGCTTTCCATTGTCACCGAGATGTGATTTTCTGGTTCTTAGGCGAGGTAATTACTTCTCTTCTTTATGATTTGATTGGTGTCCCAGTCAAAGCATAATTTTTTCAAGTTCATAACTTGATTTTCATTTCTTAAAGTAATTCCCATCTCATTAATAAGAAAATAGCCTCTTGTTAATGGTCTAGAATCTGATTCTATTAAAGCAATATCCATGCTAGGTAAACCATCATTTCCTACATTTTGGGCTTCTTGATCCTTTTCTTCTTTCAACCTCATTTCATATTAGGATTTTTTTTCCAACCTTTATCTTTCAAGGAACTCTTCTTCTTTCCTTTTCTTCTCTTGCTCCCCTTTCTACAATTTTTCTCTTTCTACCTTTTCCTTTTTTTCTGCCTCTCCCTTATATCTTTCTCTTCCTATTTGTTTAACCTTAGATTTTATTTTAATTTATTCTCCTTTTATTTCCTAGCAACTTCCTTTTTTTCTACACTTTTCTATGCATTTTTCTTATCTTCAGCATCCTTTCCTTTAGAAGACTCCCTTGATTTAGGATAAATGTCATTCATTTTTCGCAAGGATTCTACAAGATTATAATTTTTCTTATTGATTTCTTCATCCCTTTTGGTGTGTGATGAGTATGACCACTCGCATTTACATTTGGAACAATGAGCTCAGACTACACCCGTTGGGTCATAATTGTGGAAGTACAACTGTTGAAATTTGTAATGACCTAGGTCAGAATCTTTTGATTCTACCTCTTTATAATTATTTATAACATACACACCTACATAAAAGGGGTACGTAGGTCATGGTTCCTTTTTCAATCGTGCTTATGCCACCGACACCTATGGTAACCACATATGCAATTTTTGGTAAAATTATATCATCGGTCACAAATATTGGGAGTTGGTGTGGTGGTTTCCATGAGCCAAACACTTTGATATACATTAAATTTGTTGGAATGAACTAATTGGAAACTTCTTGAACCACTTATTTATCACAATTAGACATGCGTGATGAGTCATTATAAAATATCCAAGAGTGGTGGAATGAATCCCTCAACTATCTTTGTGTATGATGTCGTATGTTGGTTATCCCATAACTCCTTGCAGTAAATATGAAATGGTTGAATGTTTGGAATTAGATTCCATTTCCACCCCATAATATAAAACTCACATTTAGCACATATATAGTCAATCAAGTAAGAATCCATCTAAAATGTGGGCTACCTCCCTTTTTTATTATTATGAGCATCAACCACAATTTCTTGGATAGATATAATAATTATTTTAGCCTAATTAAATATAATACCATCATGAACACATGTGTATATGAGTGGGATCCAAATTTCGTAGAACAATTTATCTATTGCTTTACCATATATCCCGTAACACATATTTGTCACTAGGTTAATATGATCTCTAAAAAAGTGACTTTGTTTTATATATCTTTTTTGGATTACTAGAGGGGCTTCTTGGGGTCTTGTCACCAAGTCATGGTCTTGTCACCAAATTCTTAGGATGTATTTCCCATTGATATTAAATCTATTATACCAAGCCACAAAAATACAATTTGGTGTTTTTAAACTTACAATACTTAGCTATCTAGGGATATGTAAGTGCAACAATTTCACTACCATGACTATCTCTAATAGTCATATATTTTGTATCAATACATTTCATCATGCATTTCTATGGTTTCCCTACATGGAAATACTGCCAAATGAGAAGCTAATTTCTGTAGCCACGACTTCCTTACAATTTTTTACACCCTGATGTCTTCTTCCCCATTAAAATATTCCTTCCTTATGATAAAATTCTAAATTTTCAATCACCACAAAGAAATTTATTTATCAATATAACATTTGGTATCAACATAAGTGGGACTTATGCAGTTGGAATTTATTCATATTCCTCCTCCATAGGGTATTTCATTGGTCTTCACTTCGGAGAAGCCAAATATTTAAATTATCACATTGTAAATCAACCAAGTCTAGAATATCGAAGATATACATTAGAAAAATTAACTTAGAGAGATAAAAGTGAGTTGGGGTGTAGTAGAAAAGAGAAGTGCAGTATGAGTTTGGGGGATGCACTATGGTGAAAGGAAAAAAAATATGTTGTTAAATAAGATTGCATCATGACACAACTTGATAATGCACCATTGCAGAGATGGATCATGACTTAGCTATGCAATGCATGACATAATTTCATTGCATATTATGAAAATGGATCATGCCATAGTGAAATACTTAAACATAGACTGATAAATAAAAAAGTGACATGATGAAAAAATAGGTGTGACACTATATATCAAAGCATGATGCATGTTAGTGAAAGTAATAATGCATAAAGTAATAAAGAAATACTACGATGAGAAATTGTAGTGCGATAAAAAAGAGGAATTGAAAACATGGTTAATTGTTATAACATATAAGGGTTCATTCTTATATTTGTATATATGTGTATAAGGTGGAAGGAAAAAGGTTGGGAAAATGAATGATCGCGCCAAAGTAGGGTAACACCTGTAGTTTTCTGCCAAAAAATATACGAGAAGAGGATTCACAATATTGAGTTGAAATGTGGCATGGAAAGTGGAGGTGTTATAACTCTATGTCGCACCATGAAAACTTGAGCGACAGGGATATGTTACCAATTTTTTTAGTGCAAGTAAGCATAAAATATTTGCGACAAGTAACATGATAAAAATGATATAGTGAAGGGGGTATTTATAACAATTTTATCATGGGAAGTGAATTAAATGAAAATTAAAATTTGATCCATATTGAATCATTATATTGTTTGTCATCCATCATGATGCATTGAGAGTGGAAAAATTGGAGGAATAAGTTCAGGAGACCGTTTTTACCTGTGGGACCCAGTTTGTCAAAATGGGGTCTGAAACCTCCCGAGAGAGTTTTGAGGCATTCCATTATTTCAAGAGAAATTTTATTAAATAGATGAGAAGATATATCCAAGAGGGATAAGAGGTAGAGAACATAGGGAGGATTTTTTCACTGTAGCAGCCCACCGACCACATGCCTTACTTTGTTGTACCTGTAACGTTATTATGAGATAGAGAAAGAGAGTGAAGCAACCTCACCTTCTAGTAGGGTTTTCTCCCGAAAGGGTTTCTCAGAGAGTATCTTGTGTATTATGTCTCTATGTGGGCTTATTTTTTTGTTCTCTATTTTTCTGTAGAATTTCCATTGGCATGTATGGACTAATTACAGTTAAATATACAACTATAGTAATTGAATAAAACTAAATGGTGTAGAATTTACAAATCCTTAACATAATATTATTAGATATGTTGTAAAGGGTTTTCCAGTGGAATATAAACAACAATTTATGGATCATATTGGTATCAGAGTAGGTTTCTTTGGGTATTTTGTGGATTTTTCACAGGACCTAGGTCGATGGGGTCAAAAATTGTAAAACCCTAATCATGGTTGATGAATCTGTAAATGACCCTCATGATCCTGTAGAGGCGATGTTTTTGAGGTTGGAAAAATAACACAAGGATAAAACCAAAATTTAAAACTCCTCATGATGGCCCTAAGAAATAAGGTAGGGATATTTGGAGAATATGGGGGTTCAAATGCAGTTGAAAAATCAGAAGGGGGTCAAAATGTCAAGAAGAAATAAAGAACCACCTAGAGAAAGAATCTAGAAAATATCAAATCAGTTCAAGTGTTGTGAATTGGTCTCTATTAAAATGGAAGAAAAAGTCGATATCAAGCCATACCATGGAAAAATCAACACCCTGAAGCTAAACCACTAATTTCAACAACTGGAAGTTTAATTCAGCTTCCATTAGGTTGAGGAAGGGAAAAATATCTTATTTGCACAAGTGAGATTAGAGATAAATGCACTGAATTGGTGGGATATCCACAAGGAAATATTGTGGTTGGAGGGAGAAACTATAGTGACTAAGTGAGAGGATTTCAAAACCCTCATTAAGTCACAGTTTTAACCCATTGGGTACTCGGAGGACTAGTGGATCCAGTGGCATTACTTCAAGAAAAATCCTGGCCAAAGCATGCAAGAGTACACCACGTAATTAAAAAAGATTGATATAAGGTTGGGTATCTCTCCAAAGAACCCATATGTACTCAAGTATTTTGGGGGTTTTCACTGCCATCTTCGTGAGAAAGTGATGTTTTTCAAGACCAAATCATTGGTTGAGGCTTGTGTACAAGAACAATATCTGGAAAACATGGGCCTATAGAGAGTGTAATCAATTGGTTCAAAGAGGACAGAAAAAAAAGATGCTTCTAAGGAGGTAAAGAAGAATCCAAAAGTGGGAAAGGATAAAAATACGACAACCAAAACACACTAGTGTAAAGATCCTAGCAACCACTATAACCATTGCAACATTGATGGCCATACAAAGGAGAAGTGTTGGAAGTTGCATCTAGCGCTTAACCCAAAGAACGAGAGGAAAGATAATAAGAAGAAGAATCTCATGGGCATTGATTTAAGAAACCAAATTGAAAGAAACTTGAATGTGGATGAGAATATCGTCTGGACATCAGTGCATAAGGAGGTGAATATGGGTAGCCTTCAGTAGTAGGAAGAGAAGAAATAAGAAAACTATTCCATATAAAGATATAGGTCAAGAAAAAAAAATATTTATGCTTTGTTTGATTCAATATCATAGGAAAATATCATTGCAATAGAGATGGTCAAGAAGTTGGGGCTGGAATTTCTTGATCATACAAACCCATATCCACTGGGATGGGTAAATAAGGATGCTTAGCTGAAGGTAACAAAACTGTGCAAAAATAGATTTTATATTAGTGCTAATTTTATTGATGAAGTAGATTTAGATGTTGTTCCCGTTTATGTATGTGGAGTCATTTTTGGGAGTCCATACATGTACATGTGTGATGTAGAATTCATGAGGAGGGCCAACCAGTTCAAACTCATGAAGGATGGAAAATCGTTCATCATTAACAAGCACAAAGGAAAGTAAAAAATATCACTAATAAGTGCCAACCAAGCCAAGAAATTGATCAGTTCTAACAAGAACTATGTTTTATTATTTTTAAGAGAAATTCATTATGTAGAGGAGTCAATAAGAGGCAAGGAATCCCTAGAGGGGTGTACTAAAAAAAAAAAACTAGAGGAGTTGTTATAAGCATATAGGGATGTGTTCTGAGAGCCTAAAGGGTACCACCTAAGAGAGAAGACGAGCATGAGATATAGCTATTTTCGGACTACCCATTACCAAATATTAGGTTGTATAAGAAGTCTGTTATAGAAGCAAGAGAGGTGAAGAAAAAATTGAAACAGTTGCTAGAATAGGGTGTCATTCAACCGAGTACATCACCATGTGGGTCACCCATCATAATTGTGTCAAAGAAGGATGGGACCTAGCAGATGTCTATAAATTAAAATGAGTTGAAAAAAATCATGCTCAATAATAGATACCTCCTGCCTAGGATAGATGATTTGTTGGATCAGCTGTAGCATGAAAATAACGTCAACAAGCCAGACTTGAAGTCTAGATATCTCCAGGTCCAGGTAAAATAAGAAGATACCTAGAAGGATGCCTTCAAAACTAGGAAAGCTTTGCATGAGAGGTTAGTCATGCCATTTGGTCTATGTAATGCGGTATTTACGTTTACGATATTAATGAATGACATACTGCACCATTATATCGATTCATTTGTTATTGTATATTTGAATGATATATTGATATATTGTGGTACATGGAGGATCATATTTCACATTTGACACATGTGCTAGAAACATAAAAGAATCACAAGTTGCTAGAAAACCTTAAGTAGTGCGAGTTTTCACAATAGCCTTTGGTGTATCTGGGATATGTGATTAGTAGAGGATAGTTAAAGATAGATACTTCCCAGATGGAGGCCATCATGAAATGGCTAGTGCCTACTAATGTTTATGATGTCATGAGTTTCATTTGGGAAGAAAAGTACCTAAGGAAATTCATAGCCTCATTTTTAGTGATAGTAGCACCACTCCACGCCATAAAAACAATTGGCAAGAGTTTCTAGTGGGTAAAATGTCAGCAAAAGGCTTCCGAGGAGTTAAAGAAGAAAACCAGTCAAGAACTAGTTCTGAAATTACCAAACTTGTAGCAACCCTTTGAAGTAGAGACATATGCGAGTGGGTACACCATGGGATCTGTCTTGATGCAGGGAGGAAGGCTTGTATGATACCATTATGAAGTATTTCATGGGGAATTTATTAACTACCCTACCTATGACAAGGAGCTCTATCCCATGGTGCAAGTTGTGAATACGTGGAAGCACTATTTGATGGGAAAGGAGAAAATAATACACATATATAAACAACCATTACATTAATTGCAGGCCCAGAGTAAGCTACAAAATACCCGTCATTTCAAGTGGATCGGGTTTTTACAAAAATTTCACGTTGTGATCAAGTATAATAAGGGCAACATAAATAAGTTGGACTACATGCTTTCAAGGCCACCTACATCTAATATTACAGCTTTGGGGACTCTTATGCACATGAAACCATTGACCCATGATCCATACAAAGAGGCCTATTCAAAGGATGATGACTTCAAGGAGGTGTATTAACAACTGCAAAGTTAGAGTCATGTACATAATGGCAACAACACCATTGACTATTGTCTCCAAGATGGGTTACTCTACAGGCTGGATAAGATATGTGTTCCTAAAGTTGAGTGACTACAGATGGTTAGAGAGGCTTAAAATTCCAAGCTACATAGCACTTTGGTCTAGAGAAGATCGTGGATAACTTGCAGAAGTATGTGTATTGGCCCAAGATGTAAGAGCAGGCAACTATCTTCACAGGAGGATGCACGTCTGATTATACCAGAAATCATAGTAACATGAAACTAGGTTTATATCATCCCTTACTTGTACATACTCGTCCTTGGGAAATCATTTTCATGGAATTTGTGGTAGCTTTTCTGAAATCCAGAAAGGGACATGACTACCTATTCGTGGTAGTTGACAGGTTTAGCAAGATGTGTGTTCTGATGCCCTATAAAAAGATCATCAATGAGAAAGAAGCGAAAAAATTATTCTTTCGGCAGGTATGGGTGCACTTTGGGATACCAAGGAGAATCATTTCAAACATGGATACATGATTCCTTAATGAATTCCATACCATATTGTGGGATAAGATAGACACGAAGTTGAAGAGATCTACAACATTCCTTCCATAGAAAAATGGGTAGAGAGAAGTAGTCAACAGGACTTTGGTGAATATTCTAATAGGATACAACTAGAAGAATCCAAAGATATGGGATGAAAATATGGTAACATTATTACAACAGATAAGTATGCACTTCTACAGGAAATTCTCCATTTTAAACTTGTTTTGGATATTTGTTTCGTTCACCATTAGACATTACATATGGGAAGTAAGGAGGAGTGAGGGAATATCTTACTCGAGATGATTTGAGGGATGAAAAATATATAGATAAGATCAGTCAGATCCATCTATAGGTACAAGACACACTAAATAATTCATAGGAGAGGTATAAGGTTAGGCAAGATCGACACAGAAAAAAAGCATTCAATGTGGGAGAGAGAGTATGGATACAGTTGAACAAGGAGAGGTTGCATGTGTCTGGTAATAAAATTAAGGCTCTGAGGTATTGTCCCTTTGAGATAATGGAAAAGGTTGGTGTTAATTCCTATCAACTCATTTTACCACCATATATTCACATTTACTTAGTTGTGAATGTAAATAATTTGAAACTCTATGAGCCTTCCATGCTAGTTTAGGAAGAGGAACAAGCCCTACCTTCTATGGAATATTTCACACCAGATTATCAAGAAGAGTTGAAAAAAGATACAATTTTATAGAAGAGGTGTATAAATATGAAATAGGGTCAGCATGACCTTTAGAATATTGGTTTTAAGGGACAAATTCTAGGAAAAGTTAAATGGTGCACCAGAGAGAAGGTGAAGGAAACATTTCCTTACCTCATTCAGTAGAAGCCTTGGAGGACCAAATGTCTCTAAAAATGGGGAGGTATGATCTAGATTTTATCATTATATCGTTTTTCATCAATATTGATGCATTAAAAGTGGATAAAGTGGAGGAATCAACTCATGGGACTGTTTTACTAGCGGGGACTAGTTTGGTAAAACGAGGCCTGAAACCTTCTAGGAGTGTTTTGAGGAATTCCATGTTTTCGAGAGAATTTTTTTCAATATATGAGAAAAGATAGACAACAGGGATAAGAGGTATAACACAGAGGGAGAATTTGTGCATTGTAGTAGCCCACGTGCCACAAGAATTATGTAGAAATTATATGCACTAAGCATGCATATGTCCAAGATCCACCTGATCTCACACTATTTAACTTTATACAAGATACTTAATCTATTCCACTTGTTAATCTTTTGCGGAAAAATTAATTGCACACACATGTGAAGCATAAACAAAAATATTCAATCACACATAACACCGTTTTTAACCAGGAAAGCCTGAAGCTAAAAACCCCAACTATATATTATGTAGCATGAAGATCATATGACAATCTCATACAAACATACAAATATTATCACAAGCTCTCAGTATAGTACAATCGTCATACACTAATCAGGCCCAATCTTGCAAATCCATGCACCGATCTTTGCCACCTACTAGCTTGCCTCCACTGTGTAACATCTGCTGAAGAATAGCACTGAATGAATTCGAATTACCCTTGCTTGCACTGCGCAATCCTCATTGGCATCTCCAATATGTGTGTGATGCAATCAATGCATCACTATAGTGACAACAAATAGTCTATCTTGCCCTTTCACCTATCTCTCCACTAGTCTCCACTGAAACTGCCATGCACTGTAGTTAAATGTTGTGTTGTTCAGTTGATTAATGAGTTATTATTTGTGAATTAATTAACTAATTAATTCACTCCACTCTCACTAGTGTATCAATCGGTTAGACTAGATACAACTAGCTCAACTAAGTCTAACTGAGTTAAACTGAATACAACTCCATAACTACTTCTTCCAACTGTGTCATAACTCTGCCACTTGAGTTCTAACTGAGTCCTTCATGCATTAGCTCTAGTAAACCCTTAGGAATAGTGTAATTCCTTCTATCAGCTACTGTGCCACATCTGTGCACTGAACTGAAGTGCTCCAAGAGAATAAGTTGTTGTTTAGAGTCTGATTATTATTAAAAGCTAATAATAATCAACAAGCATCTATTTTTAGATTGACGATCTATAAATAGAATTCGCCCAATATTCTAAAAATAGAATTTTATATATTTTTCCAACTTGATCAACCATCCACAAATAACATCCTGCAACTTCTGAAATATGATCATCATGTCTAAAAATAGACATAGTCTAAAAATAGACTTGCGCCAAAAATAGCCTGCGAGCCCACTTAGTGAAGGAAACTATTTTCACTAAGCTCATCATCTTGTTGAATCTCAAAAACTTACGTACTTGTACTTGTAGCATTATTAACAAACAGAGAAAGAGAGAAAAGTGGCATGACGTTCCATCCAAGTTTTCTCCTAAATGGGTTTTCAAGAACATATATTGTGTCTTACGTGTGCGTGTGTGATTATTTTGTCATTCTTTATTTTTACGCCTTAAGGAATTCTTATTTGAAAACAACTCCCCTAGTTGCCACTGTGTCCATGTGTGAGCCATTGGATCAAATGTTAGATGATTGAAATGTTTTAGGCCATTAGATCCACAAGTAAATAGTTTTATATATGTTTTTTTATAATGTTAGAGAAATGTTGTAATGTCATGTTTAACATTTTGACTATGTCAAATAACACAAAAATAAAAATAAAAGTAAATTAAATAAAAAGATTGACATAATTTAATGAACACTTTAACTAGGTCAAAATACAATAAAAAATTAAAATAATAAAATAATAATAATAATAAACTATAAAAACAACCCGTGGTATTCATGTGGAATGTAGTTTATTTAAAGGGGGAAATTAAGATGGTCCAGATTAATCTCAACTCTGGATCTACCAAGAGCCAAGAGGGAGAAAATGTCTTGATATGCAAATATTTTAGAGTGAAAAGAGAATTTATCCCTATGATAAATAATATAGATCTCAACTAGTTATTTAATAAAATTATTTTTAAATGTTTATAACCATTACTATTTTAAAATTTTACTTAAGAAAATGCATCTAAATTTTCATACATCCAAATATACATAGTTTTTCTTGTTATATATTATTTTTGTTACAACCATTTTATTATTCCAAAATACATGGTTTTTTTGGTTATAAATTATTCATGTTACAACCCTCTAAGGCGAAAAAACCATGGCGGCTAGGGTTTCAATTGCTAGACACCATGTGCACTCATTGATGGCCTCTCTCGATTGTGATATAGATGGGAAGTGGTTTGGGGCACGCTCACATCACTTTCCATTACCTCTGGACTGGCCTGCTAACTCCACAGACTCCACCATGACTGCATATCATGTCCTCTGCACCCATTTCAGCCACATTGCATGCACGCGCCAGTCTTCGTTTCTATGGAGCCAGTCCTTTGGCGACGCTCTTTTTCGTGGGGGCGAGGGTCTATAAATGATAATAAGCCATATATTCCAGGTGAAATTCCTATTGCAGGGGCCAACGATTACTTGTTTGGATTGGTCTTGCAGAATCTCTTGGGAGTTTAGTCGCTCCATGGCTGTGATGGGCATATGCGCATTGCAGGGCCCTCTACATGCTCTCTACCCCCCGTCTCCACCAATCCCTATTGGCTATGACAAGGTACCTGATTTCTTGCGATCCCTACCTCTGCAATGACCACAAATTCCAAAAGGTATAGATATCCACACAACCATCTTTGACAATAAGGTAAGCCGTGTCCATTTTCAGATTTTTATTATACCCCCTGTGGGGCACAACATTATAATATGGGCACAGGAAAATGAGGGGATTGCAGACCTGAAACAAAAGATTAGTCAAGTTGTAGGTTAGCCACCTGCAATTTTTAATACAATGTGGGAGAGCCCTTCAAGACTCCTGCACAATTAGAGATTACTCCATCTGCTCTTGCTCCATTATATTTCTCAATTTGAGACTGAGGGGTGCTACTGCTAAATGAAAAATAAATCATGGTTTTACAGGGGGTACCAGCACACAAAAACCTGATCTCCATAAAGGCCCTTCATATAGGAATATATTATATGGGAAAAACAAAGCTGCTATTCCATCTGCATCAACTGAAAATGCTCCCAAACATTATATTGTGGATCAGCTGAACTCCGTTCCATAAATGAACATAGAAATTCTAGATATAGATGAAGATGGAACCTCTTATGAATCTCAAGCGATAATATGCATATTTAATAGTTTCTGGCCCAAACCTATAGAGCTCTTTCATTGGGTATTCACCAAATGGACTATGGATTGTGAAATCCACCTCTGTTTAAAGGTGTTTTTCATTGCCAAGTTTACATCCTCAGAGGCCAGAGATATAATCTTGAGGGAGGGACTGTGGTTCTAGGGATCCACTGGGCTATTCATCACACCTTGGTTCCGGTATTTTGACGCAAACACCATGGAGGTGACTAGAATTCCGGTATGGGTCTGGCTTTACAACCTTCTTCTTCATTTTTGGAATGAATGTGTATTAGTTGGCATAGGGAAAATCATTTGGAGATATATAAAAATAGACACTCAACGCTTGGAGGATGGGGTCTACACCTTTGCACGAATATGTGTGGAAGTGGACCTTAGTAAAGGGCTGCCATAATTTATACAATTGAATCACAAACAACATAAATGGACACAACATATTGACTTTGAAAACACTGCCTTCAGATGCCAAATATGCAGAAATACCGATCACCTGAAAAACACATGCCCGAAAGCAAAAAGAGACAACAGAAAAAAGAAGGAAACAGGGAAAACTCCAAAGGGTTGGCAATTTCCCTCAAGTGAACTAGAACAGGAGACAAAAGAAGAAGAAGATATCCTCAACCCATAGGAGAATAATCAGCCAACCACCATACTAGAGACAAAAGAACAAGAGATGCAAGACCCTTTCGATATCACCACCAGTTCTCAGCCAAAAAAGGGCCTCCGGGCACAGGACACAGGTGGGAATATAAGAAAACACACCTCAGATACATCAGATTATGATAAGGACATTGGAGAAATCACTGAAGAGAATCAGCTCGCCCTTATCTCGGTCACGCCAACACAAGGTGCTTGGCGGAAGGTTGAAAAGAAGAAGGGAAGAAAAACTTGATATTTCTTCCCATGCAATATTTCTTATACTTGTAACCTCTTAATTTGTCTTGATTGACATTACCAACACATGCAACATGTAATTTTGTTTTCACTAATAAAATTACGAATATTTTTCCTTGGAAAAAACCCTTTTATTATTCACCAGTAGTATTTCTTAATATATAAAAATTAAATTAATAATGGAATTTTTTAAAATATGTGATATTTTTTAAATTTCCAAATTATTTCACAAGACATGATTTATCTTGAGCAATAATGATGAATGTTCACAATTCTCATTTCTTAAATACACTAAATTTACATTTAATTACTTAATTGTAATAATTTGTAACTACATACATACTCTATATACATATCTTTAATTACCCCCACCCATGCTCAGTGTAAAATCAAATGTTCTTGTGTAAAATAAAAATAATAAAATAAAATAATAATAAACTACATAATTTATTAGTTTATAATTTGATCCACAATCAAAGAAAATGGCTAGGGATGTCACATTTTATCATTTTCACAGTGATGTATTGACATTCTCAATTGAAATCGATTATATTAGATGCATGGTGGCCAGAGACACTAAAAAATTCAAAATAGATATCTATTATGACATCCATATTGTCTACAAACCATCCAAATTTCCCATCTTATACAACAATTTATAATAATACCCGCTCAATTTACTCACTAATTTTTGAAACCCCCAAATGTTGTAATGTCATGTTTAACGTTTTGACTATGTCAAATTACACAAACATAAAAATAAAAATAAAAATAAATTAAATAAAAAGATTGGCATAATGTAATGAACATTTTAACTAGGTCAAAATATAATAAAAAATGATAATAATAATAATAAACTATAAAAACAGCCCAAGGTATTGACCCATGGTATTCATGTGGAATGTAGCTTATTTAAAGGGAGAAATTAAGATGGCCTAGATCAATCTCAACTCTGGATCTACCAAGAGCCAAGAGGGAGAAAATGTCTTGATATGCAAAGATCTTTTAGAGTGAAAAGAGAATTGATCCTTGTGATAAATAATATAGACCTCAACTAATTATTTATTGAAATTATTTTTAAATGTTTATACCCATTATTCTTTTAAAATTTTACTTAATAAAATGTATCTAAATTTTCATACATCCAAATATACATAGTTTTTCTTTTTCTATATTATTTTTGTTACAACTATTTTATTATCCAAAAATACATGGTTTTTTTTGTTATATATTATTTATGTTAAAAATATTTTATTGTTCATGAAGAACAAAGTTTTGAATCATGATAAATAGGTGAAAACCAAAGCTAACTCGTAGCCACAAGAAAAAAATCACAATAACTCACAGAATATATCCAAGGTTGCATTGAACCCCACACATAATGATGTACCTCACGGGAATTTTAGTGCACATAGAACACCACCATCAAAATTATTTACTCTTGATCAATTTAGAATAACCTAAGATGTCTAGATTGGATGCTAACGTCGGTGGTACAATAATTTAGGATGCTTCTTATAGGGTAAGGGAATTTATATACTCTATCCTTCAACCAAAGCTATAAAAAGTGAGACTTGTAGATTATAGTTTTAAAAAATTAACACTATCTGATTATGAATAAGTTAAAAACGTCAAGTATTTAAAAATTAATAAGAGGAATGTACACTAGGGCCATAGTAATTAATGTTATTCTTAGTAGTATTTTTATTTAAAATAGTAATTTGTATTGTATTTTTTTAAATGAATATTATTAATGTGTTGTACTATTTTTATTTAAAATAGTAATTTGTATTTGTATTTTTTTAAATGAATATTGTGAAATGTGTAATTGAGTAAAAAGTATTAAATTGATATTCTAATTTTTAAGATATTTATTTAAAAAGTTCAAAGTATGGTGAGTTTTGTTTCATTAAGATTTACTCTAGATGTGCAAATAATGAATCTATCTCAAGTCCCAGAAAAGATTCTCAAGTCCCAAACAAGAATCTTCTTTCTCTTCTTATTCTAGCTTGCACCTTCACACTCCTCCTCTCCTTCTCCTTGCACAAATTTAAACTACGAGGCACAAGGTATTTGTTGCATATAGGAACATTTAGATATGATAAGAAAAATGTGATGCTCTATTGTAATTTTCTCTGCAAATGTGATGGCAAGTGCGCCCTAAATGTTACAATTTCATGGTTAATGTAGTATAAGCTACATGAAAATATACAGTCTTGTATACAAGATCAAGAAATATATGCCCAATATCCAACACCATAGAGCAAGACATGTTCACCAATTCAACAATTTCTTCCAAATCTCTCTCAGTTCTAGAGTTGTTTTCTCAATAAACTTGTTTTTACTGGTCTTTAACTGATGAAAACCATCGTTGTTTCATATAGGATAATTTAGCTCTAATAATAAAAGTGTGACACTGTGTTATAATTTTCTCTATAAATGTGTTGGATTTGTTTTCTCAATAAACTTGTTTTTAGTGCTCTTAAGTGATGAAATCCGTATTTTTTGCATATAGGAGCATTTAGAATTTTTTAGGTTGATAACTCGTATCATCAATATCTTTGAAACCTCCATGACCTACTTCCATGGAAGGAAAATTCGTCTTTCATACCTTCAAGATGGCTCCTTCTATGCAAAATCTTATTTCTTTTAGGCTACTCTTTTCTATGCTATTGCCTTAAGGCGTTTCTTTTGCAACATGTGGTGCAATTTCTAGTTACACATAATTTCCATTCACATGCATGAAGTAATTATAGTTAAATTTACAAATATATTAATTTAATAAACTATAATAGTGTATAATATACATAATTTTAATATAATATTATCATATCTATTATGATGGTCTGTCTAGTGGAATATCCACGACAATTTACAAATTAATTTTTCTCACACATCACAAATAAATTTGCGATACAATGCAAATTTGTGATGTGTTGAGGGGTTGTGATGCCATATGGAGTTTTGATGCACTTAGGAGTTGTGGTGCACCCTTCAAATTTTATGATTTTTCTAAGTTATTATATGCTCATTTATTACAGTTCAAGGGTATGAAAAATAATATTAGGGTCTTGGTTAAATAAATGTTTTAGTTTTTTAGATTAGGGGACGCTAATTTTTCCTCTCGTCAGAAACATCTAGGGCTGCTATAGTTGTTACAAAAATTAGCAAACCACTGGTAGAGCCTAAACATCTCTAGTTTAGCCTTTGGTTAGGATAGAGCTTAACATGTTTTGGGAATTAATGATTTGACTATTTGGGTGTCATTAACGAAATTGTTTGATTCCAATTATATATTTTTCATATCCTTGTTAGCTAACTTGGTCTTGGTTCATAACATACCGATTGTAACAACATTCATACACCAAAAGTTTTGATGAGAAATGGATATATTATGTAAGTGTGTCTAAATTTACCACAATTATTATGAGTATTTGGTGTTGCTCTACTTCTAGAGAGCATCCAAATCCCCAACAAAGTCACTCAAGGAGCATAAGCATTGCTTCGCTTCCAATAGGTGCCAATAGCCTCAACGAAGTTGCTTGCATCACCCTTCTATTTCAGATGCCTTTCTAATGCCTTTAAGCTTTTATTGATTCTCTTTTTATGCAATTTGTATTATTATCATAGGGAATTTGATTCCAGGGTAGATGAGCGATTTCAACTAAGTTTTATAAAATAGATGGGTTTTTCCTTGTTGGTCAGAGACTTTAATATTTTCTTAACTGGGATTTCTCAAAATTGAATTTTTCTCCCCATATCCTCTCCAACCAATGAGTTGATGTATTTATGCATATAATCCATTTATTCAAGACCAAACTAGTTGTAGAGATTCTATCTAAACTTAGGGTTTTATAAACTTAATATATTTCCCAAAAATACTCAATTCTTATTTTTGTATGAACAATGCAAGATCATACATATATTTAAGACTCGAATAATTGATTAACCGATGAACAATTATTACAGGTCCATTTAGGATTAAGTATAGAATAATTTATTTATTTACATAAGTTAATTATTTTTGTATGAAAAACTCAATTATATCACAAGGGATTCACAGGGGGAGCAATGCCATGCCATGTGTGTTTATATTGGGGGATATATATTGAGGAAAAAATCACATAATATATTGAGCATATAATAACGGGTAACTTGTTTTTATATGTTGTGTATAAAGAATGGAGTCAAAGTTAATGAAAAAACATAAAGGGGTATAAAAAATGTTAATGAAAAAATGTATACCCATAATATATATTGAAAGTAGGGGTTTTAAAAATTGGTAAGGTCTTTGGGTTCATATTGGTAGGGGGTTAAAAAAAGTTATTTTTAGATTTATTCTCCAATATGTAGTAAAAATAAGGGTATTGACGGTTTTCAAGCTTCTGTGGCTATCAATTGAATAAGATTTATCTGGATTTTCCACAGTGTCATGGTGAAATGCATGTGCTATGTCAGACATTCATTGAATTAATCCCCCATGTTATTTAAGTACAATGGTTTCATATTAGATGTAAAACAAAAGGAAAGGAGTAAATTGAAATATGTACAAGGTGGAACAACTCAATGAGATGTCATCTAAAGTAGGTTTGGAAATCTTGGCCATTGGCATGGAGGGAATCTATTTCCCCATGTAAAGTTTACAAGTGATAAGTATTAAGGCCAAGCTTCTCTTGAATAAAAAATGGTCCAACCTAGAGGGATTGAAAATTTGACTCTTTACTTTTGGCTTCATGGGGCTTATCCCTCTTCAATACAAGGTCACTAACTTGGAACTATTTGTCACTAGTGTATTTATTATCAAACCACCTATTAATTATTTCTTCATGGGTGGAAAATTTAGAGTAGGTGTTTTTTATTTCTTCTTAAATCTTGAGAAGAGTATTGATTTGGCTTTGAATAATGGGACACGATCAACCACGAGAGTCTTGTTAGAGTTGAAATGTAGGAAGATAAAGGTTTTGTGGGAGGAAAAACCCTTTTCCATATACCAAGATGTATGGTGAAGCTCTCAGTGAAGACTTGGGATCACCCGATTAGCCCATAGAGCATTGGATAAAGCAATATGCCAATTTTGTTGTTGGTCCACTATGCTTTTATTGTTAATTCAGGTTAAGTTATTTTTAGTTGACTCAGCTAAACGATTTTCTTATGGATAATAATTGGAGGAGTCTCATAACATAATAAATTTATCCAAAACAAATTCATATAATTTCATTGATGAGAAATAAGAAGCAATTTAAAAAACAAGAGATGTTGGAACGACAAACCTTGTAATAATATGTTGTTCAAGAAATTGTATTACCACTTGATTTTTGATTTGCTTGAGAGGAATTAATTTTACCCAATGTGTGAAATAATTCATGGCAGTGATTATATATCGATGTTGTTTGGAAGAATGTGGAAATGTTGGGCGAAACCTGATTTGGTATAATTTTGGTGAAAGACTCTACATTTTGAGGAGCGGAGTGCGTGCTACGACAAAGTCATATCTACTGCACAGAGTCTAGGGGCTTCATGGTGGGTCGAAGCCCCTCATTTTGTAACTGGTTTCGGGCTTTTAGTTAATTTTTTTGTGCATCTTATGGTATATGGACCATGGTTTTGTAATGATGTAAAGATATATAAAGGGATACAATGTTGTTTCAAAGTGGTAATCATTCATAAGTTAATAGTTTATGAGTGCATGTGATTGTATTTTTTGTATTTAGTCTATTTTTGGCCTTAAAGTTAGTATGTTTCAGGCCTTAAGGGAAGGCTTTGTAGCTGAGTGTGTGAAGACCTTGGAATATTCTGCAACTTAGTGAGCAGACCACTTGCAGCTGTGTGCATAGGTCATATAACCTAAATGTACTAAACATATCAATCTTAATAAATAAGAAGAATTTTTGGGAATATTCTATGTTTATATGTTTTATGCTGTTGTTTACCTGTTTATGCGAAGTAATGGTTGCAAGTATATGTTGTAATAGTGGATTTTATATTGTTTTGTGATATGTTTATGTTAAACTGATGAAGACGAAGTAAATGGTTGATTTATACAACATTGTAGTTATATGTTTGTTATAATATTAAGAAAATATAAAAAATAGAAGTAGGAGCCACCTCGTGCAGTCCCTCAAGGCTGCAGAAACCTGGTTCTGCAACCACCCATAGCCACCTCGGGTGAGACTATGTTCCTCTTGTAGGTCGTTGCCAAAACGGACGATGTATGAGGTTTTTTTTTGTGCAAAGTCTAAGAAGAACCTGGTTCAAGACCAAACAAGCCAACAAATTATTTCATTGTCAGGACTGGGATCTGTTTGAGGGACAAGTGGATGTGGCATTCATCAAATAAGGAAATACAAGATTGGGTAGATTGGAAAGAACAAGAGTTTGTACCTTAGGAAAACATAAATCTACAATTAACGAATGAAGCCTAGTTGCTGAGGTATATTTTCATAACACCACAATATTTTCTTCATGTCATTTACTAACAAACTACATTAGTGGTTGTCGAGGTTGACTGAGAACAAGAATTTCTTTAAAAGCAAGGAGCCTACTGGGTGGAGCCCTAAATTGATACAAAGACTCAAGGATACCAGTAAGAGCATCTCAAGAGATATTTATTTTTGGATTGATTGTATCCTAAGAGGGTTTATCACTGAGTTCGCCATAGACATGATTGTATCTTACAACAAAGATGAGTGAAGATTTTTCAAGGGACGATGAGGTAAGTATCTAGATTATTTGAAGTTGTGGATTAAAATTATTTTATGTGAAAATGGCATACTACTAATGCAATCATATTAATGTTTTGGCGAAAAGGGAATAAGTATCAAGTTGGATCTATGAGAAGTGGAAAGTGGTATAGATTAGATCACGAGAAATTTATTGGGACTGGCTATAGTCCCTTATTAGGTGAATCTGAAAGCTAAGAAGAAAGAAGTAACCCCATAACCCCTGGAGGTGCATCATAGCTAGGAGTTGGGAATAATCATGGAACCTCTAGGATTCCCCATACCTCTACTCCCCGTTACCCCTCATCCCCATCCACGTAATTCCCCTAACCCTCTGCCTAACCCTTGCAAAGAAACATGGCCGATGACATTAAGTTGGCTATTTTTAGAGGACTCAGATGAGAGGATCTTGAGAATTTATTGTTTGTAGCTCATGCATTATCGAAATCTAGACAAGTAACTGATGAAGATGTAAATAAGGCTCATCTCATCATGATGTTGCGAGAAAGAGCGCTGACCTCATATATGAAATATTCTACGGCTAATCAATATGCTTCATTAGATGATTTTAAGAAAGTGTTGGTGTGAGAATTCAAGAAGCTGAAGTTTGAGTCACAGTGCATTACTGAGCTGAAGGAAATAAAATAGATGACTAATGAATCTGTATGGGAGTTGGATCAAATATTCAAGGTATTAATGGGACAAGTGAGCTTTAACATATGCACACGGTAGCATAAGGAATGGTTTATAGCTACACTGCTGCCACATATCAGGTTTCCCTTGATACAATAGAAAATAACAACTCAAAGTGAAGTGGTGGAAATTGAAATGAAGTTGGAAGCTTTGCTGGTAGGATATACTCTTGCAGGAGTAAAACATATTCAAAGTCAGCTAGCGAATTTGACCTTGGAATTTCAAGATCTCAAGAAAGGTAAAGAAGTTAGAGAATAAGCGTGGTGTATAAAGTGCAAAGTCAAAGACCATTCTAAGGAGAAATTCCTTGTGTCCAGATATTACTTGGCTAGTGGAGAACCTAATCCATTAAATCTAGGATGAAACCTATGGTGTGAGATATGCATAACTATACGACAACATCATCCAGAACTGTTATCCATTATAGAAGTATGTGCAGACCCCAATGGAATTTTTTTGCAACTTTTGTAAATCAGTAAGCCATGATGAGGAAAACAATCAAAGTTATGACTTGATGATGGAAAATACTGCTAATGATTATAGGATGGAAGCCGAAGGATATGCGCATGAGGATCAAGGACAACATGTTGGTTGAGGAGCTTTCCAAGGATGAGTTCGAGGATATTGTCAAGGGTGTGACCATACTATATGTTATAACTACTTACAAACAAGACACTACACAAGAGACTATAATAATCCTACTACAACTGATAAGTACTACAAATATTTTGATCATGTGATAGAAGAATGTACGGTCCTTATGGAAAAGATGCGGGAGAAAAGGAACCAGAAGCCCATAAAAAATATGAAAATGATGTCTATTGAGCCAAGAGAAGATGGACCACACATTAGCATCATGACAAGGAGTGAAGCTACGATGGTAAATGATAAAGTAGAAGGTAAGAAGCTGATGCAAGATACATGGGTGAGAAAGACCACAGAAAAATCCCTTGGGTTTAGTTTTCAGACGAAAAATTAAACGTTCATGGAGGTGAAGAGAAGCTTCATGGATCTTCGATCTTCAAATTCTAAAGCCCAACTGATGTTGAAGTTAATACCAATACTAAAGAAGGACAATGCTAAAGTAATTACTGAGACAAAAGAATTAGATCTAAGTATCTTAAGGTCATTTTTACAGAATTTCATGAAGTTTTTGAGTAACCATAAGTTTTTTGAAGGACCTTGGGAGTTTCTATACTCCCGCGCTGATAAAGAAGTACCACAAAGAAATTGATGTGCAGTAAACAATTTACATCGACATAAGAAGAGAACAGAGAAGGAAATGAGACTAACTGCGAAAATTAGAGAGTATGATATGGATCAGGTAATCCTAGATTTAGGATTTGGTACCAACGTGTTGCCTAATAAAACTTGGTAGTTAATGGGAAAAGAAAAGTTGCAATCATTGCTGATCCAGTTGAGGATGGACAACCAATAGAAGACTCTCCCTATTGGAAGGTTACTTGGTGTTGTAGTAGATATTGAAGGAGTGCGCATTGTTGCAGATTTCGAATTGATTGAAATTATATATGATACAAACCCCTATGAAATTTTGCTTGGATTATATTGGGCTTTTGATATTGTGGCAATAATCAGTTTGAAGAAAAGGAAAATGGTGTTAAAAAGGGACAATATGAGGGTCATTGTTCCTCTAGACCCATAATAAGGAGTGCACTATAGAAATCCTGTTTAGGATGAGTACTGCAATGCATATGTCAAAAACATTTATAAGATGATAGCTAAGGAGGAATATTGGACTAATCCCACTACATAAGGTAAACGTATCAGGGAACAAGATGGTTCTTGTTCTTCATATTCCGATGAAGAACTATAAAATTGGTAGAATTATTTACATGAAGCATCTATAAGACGATGTGCGAGAATCACAAGATCACTTCTCTACATAACTTCAGAAGTATGTGATCTCCATTTTTATGATGGGGCATGATATTTAAGTCTTTTTCTTAATAAATTTTAAATAATAATACCAGAAGAATAGAGGTTCCAAGCTTTGGATGTAGCCCTGAGGTCTACACCTACTAGATGGTGGGGTACTCATAAAAAGAATATAGGAAGTTTGGAAGAGTATCAAAGGCTAATGAGGGTCAAATTTGGGCGAATAGATACTAGAATCGAAGTAAAACATCATAGAAAGGTTGAATATTGGGAGCATATTTATCGTTGCACTTTAGTTTGGGGAGAAGTTCTAGAACAAGAGTGGGTACATGTGTTTTTTCACACACTGGAAATGATACCTATGAATTGGTATCTTGAGAAAGAAATGTGACACGAAACTGCAAATTGGATAGATTTGGTTGAAAGGTTCATAATAACATTTAGTTTTGAAGATGATTGTCCATGCATAGATGAAGCCCTTCAAAAAGTCAAAGAATTTTTTTTAAGACCAAAAATTCGCTCACATAGAGCCAACAATATTAGACCTTGTGTTTGGAGCATGTATTAGAATGCTATAATGTGACCACGAAAGAATATTATGAGTATCCTCACAACATTTATATCCCAGAATTAGAAGGACATCACAAATTTGCTGGACTAGAACCTAAAATACTTGATATAGCAAAGCTTGCAAAAATGAAGAAGGTGAATATCAGATCATAAGAAGAACCAAAATTTGCAATGATTGGAGATTATTTGGATTAACACACAGTTAGAAAACTTGTAGAGTTACTGCATGAGTATCAAGGGATATTTCCCACGAATTTTTCTAAATTGAAGGGAATAGTGGGGGATCTGGAGTTATGAGGATCCCTCTGAAACCTTATGCAAAGTCAGTAAAGAAAAGACCCTATAGGTTGAATCCAAAATACAAGGAAAAAGTGTAAGTGGATTTGGATAAAATGGTCAAAGTTGGGATGATTGAATCAATAAAAGACACTGAATGTGTAAGCCACATGGTAGTTCAGGAAAATAAGGCAAAGGATGAGATTAAAATATGTGGACCTAATGAGATTTAATGATGCATGCTTGCATGACCCCATTCCCACACCATTTACGGATGAAGTATTGGACAATGTAGGAGGACAAGAGGCCTACTCTTTCACATATGGATTTTCGTGTTACCATCAGATAATATTTGCACCAAAAGATAGATATAAGACAAATTTTTCTACATAATGTGGTTCTTTCCAGTACACAGTGATGCCTTTTGGCTTGAAGAATGCTCTTGCCATATTTTCTAAAGTTGTAGTCATAACTTTCAAAGAGTATATAAACAAACTTCTAGAAGTTTACGTTGATGACTAGACAGTCTTTAGGTTGTTAAAAAAGCATGTTGTGAGCTTGAGATTGATGCTAGATACATGTAGGAAAAATAAAATCTCATTGAGTTTGAGAAGTGTATCTTTTGTGTACCTTTTGGTATATTAATGGGACATCAATTTTTTGTAATTAAGGACTCATGATTGAGCCTATGAATATTTCTCCTATTGTAAACCTCGATCCACCTATAACAGTGTGACAACTGTGCATGACACTTGGAAACACTGGCTGTTACAGAAAGTTTATAAAGGTGTATGCAAATATAACTGTGCCAATGGAGAAGTTATTGAATAAAGATGTCCCTTTTCAATGGGATGAAGAATTCCAGAAGAACTTAGAAATACTAAAGGAGAATATGGTAAATGTGCCTATTTTGGTTTTCCGAGACTGAAATATGGAATTTCATGTACATGTCAATGCATTTTTCATTATTAGTGTTGGGTATAATACTGGCACAACCAGGAGCAAGAGAAATTGATCACCCTATAGATTTTGCAAGCAGAAAATTGTCCAAGGCAGAGAATAACTATTCTACGAAACAAAGGTAAGGGTTAGCTATGGTCTATGCATTACAAAAGTTCAGGAATTATTTGTTGGGATTGCACTTAAATATGTTCACTGATCACTCCATGCTGAAGTATTTGGTGATGACGGCTGTTTTAGGAGGAAAAATTTTTCGATGGTTGTTGTTGTTCCCGGAGTATGCCTTCGAAGTTGTAGTCAAACTAGGAAGACTGAATGTTGGGCTTGATCATTTGTCAAGGATAGAGATAGGAGAAGAACCCACAAGTATCGAAGATAATTTGACCAACGCACAATTATTCACAATTAGGGTCGCGGATTATCACTTTGTTGATATTATTTAGTTTTCGGCCATAGGAATGGCATTCGCAAAGTACACTACAAAAAAAGGATCTAGTATTCAAAGCAACAAACTTCTTGTTAATTGCAGGGCAGTTGTACAAAATGGGAATGGATGAAATACTGCCCAGACATGTCCCTGAACATGAAAGGCAAGGTATCCCAGCAAAATTTCTTGGAGGATTTGTAGGAGGATGTTATGTAGGGAAAGGCACCGCGTATAAAATCGTGAGAGCTGGGTTATGGTTGTCCACAGTGCATAAGGAAGCAAAGGATTTTTGTAGAGAAAGTGATGCATACCAAAGGAAAGGAAATCAATCTAGAAGAGAGGAAATGCCATTAAATCCAAAAGTGACATTGCAATCATTTGAAAAATGGGCTATTGACTTTGTTGGACCTATTAACCCACTTGAAATGAAGACTAACGCAAGATACATAATCACTGCAACTGATTATTTTACGAGGTGTGCTGAGGCATAACTAGTGAGGGGTTGCAATGCAGATGCCACAACGAAGTTCTTTTTTGAATATGTTTTGTCCAGATTTTGGTGTCCAAATATATTGATGAGTGACCAAGGTTCACATTGCTTGCATAAGAATATTGAGGAAATGACTGAATAATTCCAAGTATACCATCAGAAAAATACCCCATATCATCCACATGCGAATAGGACAATCAAATCCTTCAATAAGATTATGGAGAATGCACTCACAAAGGTGTGCAGTGTGAACATAAATGACTGGGATCTTAGGATTCCAACGATTTTGTGAGAATATAGGAAAACATGAAAGAAACTAACAGGCCAAACACCTTTAAGGTTGGTATATGGAAAAGAATCAGTCATGCCTATGGATTGAATTGTACCAAGTTTGATAATTGCTTCATTCACATATATGGCATAATCTGATATAATGGAAGAAAGGATATCACAGTTTCTTGCTCTAGAAGAAGAAAATTTCATCATAGGATTTCATCAGCAAGGACAAAAAACAAGGGAGAAATCCTCACGTGATAGACACATGAAGAAAAAAAAAATAGGAAGGAGATATTATAATTTTATATGATAGAAAATTTGTGAAGTTCCCAAGAAAATTTAAAACACATTGGTTGGGATTGTATATCGTCAGGTATAATTATGATTGTGGCACATTTAGATGGTCAATTGATTCCAGGATGAGTGAATGGTAGTAGATTGGAGATATATATGGATTACTATGTGCTTGGAGCTTTGCACTGAAGAATGAAAGGGGAAAAGTCTTAGTTCCACTCTGTAGAACGAGACTATAAACTTCTCTGCAGAACGAGACTTCGTTGAAGGAATATTACTGCATGATAATTAGGAGTATGGAAAAGTACGAAATAATGGTGACGAAGCAAGGATTACTACGATATAGAAGGGGATGCATCAAAGTTCACCAAAAATATGACCGTTGGAAGGAAAAAGTTGTCGTTAAGAGGCGCGAGAGAAATGAATTTATGAAGCATAGCTAGTTGGATCTAGTGCCATATATGCATTAAATGAACAAGATATAAATTTTCATTTGTGTTTGAAATTCAAACTTGCTATAAAAGTTATGTCCCACTCCACTTTTCACACTTTTCTATCTGGAGAATTCAGTTGCGAATTTGCAACCAAGTTTGAGACAAGAGTGTTGTTGTATGTCTAAAAGAAGTTTTGAAGAGCTTTCCAGATTGTTTATGAAGAAAGCGTTAGCTATTATAGCATAATTTATCACCTATATATACTTGTTGACTTATGCATTGGCCTTGGCCAGCCCTTCCATTCAAAATTGGTCACATTTCTCAAGAAACAATATTTTAGAATCCATACGCGACTTTGCCCAGTTTTTTCCACGTGCACACGTAGGTCCATCCATAGCTGACCCACGTATGCTATTTAAAATATTAAAAAATATAAAATTTCCCTATTATTGAGGCGGGGTTTAAATTTTTCCTGTAACTTAACTACCCCAGCCCGTGGCCTAACTGTTCCCCAACTCAAAAAACTAATTTGAGGAAGTATAAATACACCTCAAGGGAATGGCCTAAGGGAGTGGAGAGAATATTATTGATATTATAGCCTATTATAGCCTTGATCAAGTCTGATATTTCCCCTATGCCTCCTGCACTTCTCAGGTTTCAGGAAACCCTTGTTTCCTTGTGATGATCAACCTCATTTTATGTGACGTCCTTTTTGCACCATTTATGGAAGAAGCTTTGTGAGGCTAGGTTTGGACGAATCCGGAGGATGGTTTTGCTCAAGGCCATGGCAGATCTTAGGTGATTTCTCAACTATTAATTTTTGTACATGTTATCAATCAAATAAGTACCATCTTGTTCCTGATGTTCATGTGTCTTATACATGTTTAATAATATTGAATAATTTATTTAATGTTATCTTTACAAGATCATTATGCTAATTTGATAACATCTAGGAAATATATGCTGTATAACTAGGTTTTGTTCTTGTTCTTGATTGATTTGTAGGTTTTGGAGCATGAGCAGTTGTAGGGGGTTTGAACCCTACGGGATCCACTACAAACGAAGGATAAATGGGTAAGATCTGCAATCCTCACTTTCTGGTTTAAAGCATAGACATTGGTAATTAGAGTCCTTCTTGTGATGACATGCCCCTGCTCTATTAGATCTTTCAACCCAAGACCTTAGAGTAACTTTTCCCGTAACAGAACTAGCGACTTCACTGGGGAAATCAACAATCCAATGGGAAGAAGAAGGGGTGGAATAATAATAAGAAAGATAAGGATGGGAAGGGGAATGTGAACAAATCCAATGATCATATTGGAGAGGGTAAGAGGGATAATAAAAAAAAGGTTAAGTTTCAATGCAAGTTATGCACTAGAGACCATCTTACTCACCACTACTTGAAAATTCAGGATGTTCAGTGCTTGTTAGCTCAACAATATTATTCTAGCATCTAGGTTGTACTAACAAACCATTTTCTGCAAGGGAAACAATTTCTTGCTGGTGCGAATGAAAATACTAGAGCTCCCTCTTGGGGAAACCAAGAAGGGGAAAATCCATTAAAAATATACATGCTAAGTTCTCACGTAGATATCACTATGAGATCTCATGATTATGGTGAAGTTGAGTCTTTGAAAGCTAAAGGTGCTCCTAGTCATGCTGAACCACTCCATATAGAGAGGACCGAAGTTGAGCCTATACCTCAGATGCTGAAAGGGTCTAAAAAGCGTATGAAAATCAATCCTAATGCCAAGTATTCCTAGAAATACTCGATTGTAGAAGATGTGTCTCAAATTCCCCGGGCCATGTCTGCGTTAGAGGTACTTCAATCGTGTCTTGCACAAAGGAGTGCATTGATCACTACCATTGGGGATGTTGATCCAAATAATTCTCCTATGATCACATTTGACATGTTGATTTTCAAAAAGATACTTCCTCATCATATGGGTTTCCATATTAAGTCTACATATCAGAAGTTTAATATCTTTCGAACAATTATCGATGAGGGTGCTTCCACGTGTGTGATGTTTATCTCATGTTGGAAGGCTATTGGATGTCCTTCAGCTGTCCCTTATGCTACTCTTATGACTGCGTTTGATGGTCATTCTCACAGGCTGCATGACATTTTTCTAGCTTTACCCATCTGTGTTGGGGGTAAAACTGTCAATATCAAGGTCGAGATATTTGATGCAAATCTAGACTACAACCTTTTATTGGGGCAAAACTGGATTTATGAGATGGATGCTATTTCTTCCTCATTATTTTTCATTTTATGTTTCCCTCATGAAGGGAGGATTGCCACTATTGATCAGATGGACTATTCTCCCATAGATCTGAATGCATCCACTGACTCGACTATTCCCTTGGTGAATGATACCAAGCAACCTATCGAGAATTTGGGGGTTGAAATGTATACATATTTGATGGGTACTTTTGATTTTCTACCTCCTTCGGTTCATATGAATGCTATTTCATCTTCTAGGGTTCCTGCTCGAAGGGAGTTCTTTGGAACTCACTATTTTTCAGACCCTTGAACCTTGCCTTCTCCTACCTCCACATTAGAAGGAGGAAAAGTGAGTGGAATTTCATTTCCTATGTTTCTAGCTAAGATTTCCTATCAATATATTGTTGACTCTGGAAATTCCATGCCAGTTTCTCTTTCACCGGAGGAACTGGATGGAGATGTGGCTCCGGCTTGGACCCTTACTTCATTATCTGCTCAGGATTTTCTTGACACCACTCTTCCATTTGAAGAGGCCATCCTTGAACAAACGACTGGTGCAGAGAGACCATGGGATTATTTGTATCATCAATCCTATTTTCTACCAGACTTGCGAGAAGTTGAAACAATTTTGTCTAGCTTTTAGTCTTCTGGTCCTGTTCACCTAGTCTTGAACCCCTTAGCACCACCATAGGTATTTTCTGAAGGGAACATGGTTGTCATTTCTACTACTACCCCAGTGAACATCTCTAGAGATACCAACATTATTGAGAATGTATTCATTAGCACTGAATTTTCCCCTAAAGAGATTTAAAATTACAATGATCTCTTTCGATAATTTTGGGATGTGTTTGCTTGGTATTATGAGGAAATTCCTGGTATAGATCCATATATTGTCTAGCATGAGATCAAGACATATGAAAATGCTAAGCCTATTCGGAAAAATCTTCATCCGGTCAACCCTAGGAAGGCTGCAGCTATCAAAGATGAGGTTGAGAAGCTGCTAAAGGATGTTTTCATATACAAAATTCCATTAAATGAGTGGGTTTCAAATCCAGTTCATGTGGAAAAGAAACAAGGAACGACCTAAGCTTGTATCGATTTCATGGATTTGAATAAGGCATGTCCTAAAGATAATTACCCCAAACCATTTATAGATCAGATTACCGATGAGTGTGCGGGGAATGAGATTTTCTCCTTCGTGGAAAGTTTCCGTGGATATAATCAGATCACTATCCGTCCTGAAGATCAACATAAGACTGCATTTATTTTCCCCTAGGATACCTTTGGTTACAAAAATATACCTTTCGGCCTTAAAAATGTTGGAGCTACCTTTCAGCGAGCTATGTCCTATGCCTTCCACGACATCAAACATATTATCACGTATATTTGGATGATTTAGCTTCTCTTTCTCACAATAGGATTGATCATCCTTCACACCTTCATCAATTTTTTGAACGACGTTGGTAATATAAAATTCGGTTGAACACTAATAATTGTGTTTTCGATGTCACATCTGGTCGGTTGTTGGGACTCATCATTTCTATGGAAGGGATTCGGGTAGATCCCTTCAAGGTTGAGGAAATACTTCAGTTGCCTCCCCCGTCTTCATTTCGTCAACTTCAAAGTCCACAAGGCAAAGCCAATTTCTTAGGAAGATTCATTGTGAATTATGATGAGATTACAAATGGATTTAAGAGGTTGTTAAAGAAAGGATTTCCATTTTTTTGGGATGACTTTGCTCAAAGTTCATTTGATGCTTTGAAAAAAGCATTGACCTCTGCTCCATTAGTGATTCCACTTGATTATAGCATGGATTTTCTCTTGTGTCTCGCTGTAGTAGAATCTACCATAGGTATGTTGCTAGTAAAGGAAGATGATGCTCTTTGTGTGCATGTTGTATACTACCTTAGTCGAGGCTTGGTGGGTCCTAAACTTCGATATTCTCCAATTGAGAAACTAGCTTTGGTAGCTTTCCATGCTGTCCAGTGGCTCAGACATTATATCCCCCTTCGCAAAACTTATTTTTTGGCAGCAGTTAATCCATTTCAATGTGTTCTCAGTAGGCGAGTGATTGGGGGAGAATACAATCGATGGATTTTTAATTTGCAACAGTTTGATCTCGAATTCCTGCACTACAAGGAAAAGAGCCTCTAGCAGATTTTTTGAGTAACCCCTTATAAAAATACCCCATACATCTATTTCTAGCGGAGGTTGCTAGAGGAGGTTGGCGGGCGGAGGTTTTTGCGAATGTATTTCGTCTGATGCTCTTATCACCGTAAAACGCACCGGTGTGTTCAACACGAGAAAGCATCGGTGTTGTTAAAACATTGGCACATGGGACACCGTGCATTCCGTACACACCCGCTCGGTCAGTTGTATTTCTGTAGCGCACCAGTACTTTACATAACTTTCGCACCGACGCCTCATAAAAAGCGCACGAAAATTGAAACCGCTCGGGTTGCCCTTAAATGCACCGGGTCGCCCTAAAATCCCTGCGCCCCAGCATAGGGTTAAATAAATAAAAATTTATGGCTAAAAAACCACACAAAAAATAGGCACAACAGACACCGTGCACTCCTAACACACCCACCCGATGCATCATATTCATGTAGAGCACTGGTTCCTTACAACTCTTCCGCACTGGTGCTTCAGAAAATCTATGTGAAAATAGAAACCGCCTGGTGTTGAATAAAGAAAATGTACCGAGGTGCCCACAAACTCTGAGCACTAGAAGAGGGTTAAATAAAAAAAAAATACAGCCAAAAAATAGCACAAAACATTGGAACACCAGAAACCGTGCGTTGCATACACACCTGCCCGAAGGCCTTATATTAAGGAACTGCACCGGTGTGTGTCAAATCGTCAGGACTGGTGCCTCATAAAAAGCACACAAAAATAGAAACCACCCAGGGATGAATGATGGAAATACACCGGGGAACCCATAAACTCCATGCACCGGAATAGGATCAAATAATAAAAAAATTACGGCTGAAAAACCGCACAAAAAATTGCCTCACCGGACACCGTGCCCAATGCATCATATTACTGTAGAGCACCGGTGCGTTACAACTACGCCACATCGGTGCCTCATAAAAGCTTCCAAAAACAAAAACTGCCCAATGTAGCATAGTGCAAATGCACCAGTATGCCAATAAAAACCCCACGCACCGAAACAGGGGTGAATAAAAAAAAAATTACGTCCAAAAAACCACATTTTTCATTTTTTTCAGTGCTACAGAGCTCTCAAGCACCAGTGAAATTTATCCTTGTTTGAGGTGCCCTAACAGCCATGCTCCCATTGTAATCATTGCACAAACTGTTGCTGTGCATTGCCACCAATCTCTAGCTTGAATTTTGTAAAACGGTGGACAAATTTTCTTTTGCAAATTCTACACCCAATATGCCTCCTCAACAAGTAAATGTATAGGTATTTTTCTTGCTTTTCCATAATTAATCATTTTAACGGATTAGAATTTCAAAAAACCTTAAAATTAACCATTCAAAAAAAATAATTTCGTGCAGTGTGCTCGAGCCATTCGACTCGCACCATTTTGCAGTGCTGCCTATAAATTTATAGGCCACAACACAACTGGTGCTAACAGTATCCACACCGGTTCCGGGGCGATACCGATAGGTGCACCATGTTATTTTTAAAATTTTTAAAAAGTGCGGTGTGGTCATTTACCAGTCTGCACCGTTGAGAATGTGGTAGAGTGGCAACTCAATGCGTTGACGGAATTATCCGCCCTGCAGTGCGCAATGTTGTGAGTGCACCGCATACCACAATTCGACATTGTCAACGGTTCATCCTGGTAAACTGGTACTAAGGGTATCCGCACCAGTTCTGGGGTGGTACCAAAGGTGGACCATGTTATTTTAAATTAAAAAAAAAAGAGTAGTGCAGTTGGTTACCTGGCCGCACTGTTGACCTAGTTGAATAGTGGTGCTGCAGTGCGTTGACCAAAATAACCGCCCCAGGTTGGCTACTTTTGTTAGGGCACGGCTTATCATATTTGGCCTGCGTCAACAGTGCGGCCTTTTAAAATACTGCATCGACGACTATGTACGGTGGAAGGAGGGCGGTGCATTGACTTAGCTATACACCCCGAGGAATATAGTGTAGTCAGCGCACCACCCTCCTGACACCGCACGTAGTCCAATGTTAACGCTAAAAATATTTTTTGGAGCACCACTCCGGGTTCTTTTTATATCATTATGTGCACTGTCACCAGCGCGTCTCTGTGGAGGGACGCACCATTACCGGTGCATGACTGTGTTTGTGGTGCACCGATTATTGTTTTATTTATTTTTCAAAAAATATTTATATACATATATT